>JAQGAC010000148.1:0-40963 GCA_034696585.1 Isotomurus maculatus | reverse complement strand
GTTTTAAAATGTCAGATGGAATAACACATGTGAACCTTATTTGCGATCCAAATCATTAAACATTAATTGCCTGCCTCGATCTCATCCCTCCTCCTCATCTCTGTGCATAACTACTTAATGTGTCCATCACTTAATCTTTGGCTCTTTCATTCTGGGAAACTTATTCAATAATACATTAATTCCATATGCTCCCATCCAATCTCACAAACTCAAACTCGCATCCAATTGTACAAGCCTACCTACGACCTACGATTTACGTGTGAAGAGGCGTAAGTTTAACTGCTTTACGCCGTCTCCTTCCATTGAAAGTCTAAACTAAGAGTGTAGCAGCAATAGTAGGAGCAGTGTGGCTAATGAAACACTTAAAAAATCTGACAATGAACAATAAACTTGTAAACTCATTCGCCACCAAAGGAATTTTTGTTCCGTCTCAGGAGAAAGTTAAAATGTTGCTCACTAAAAGAACAAGAAGAAGAAGAAGTTGTTGTTCTTCTTCTCGTGTGTGTGTTCTGTATTTAATGCGTTTAATGCATCCCCACCTATTTTAATTAATTAATAACAGAGAGAACCACGTGTACCATATAATGTTAATTTGGTGTTATATATATACTCATCTGCATGAATGCGTTCTCGCTATAGCGTATATAGTTAGTTATAGTTGCTTTGCTACACTTACACACGCACTCTTGATTAGGAAATGCACCTGTTTCTGCAACTTAATTTATCCCTGACCAACAGTTCTTCATGCAGTCTCTGTATGTTTTGTATTTTGTTTGTGTATATTTGCTCTCCTTCATGTAAATGTTTCCTTCAACCAATTCTGACTTTAGAACTTTAGAACTTTAGACTTTTTAGAGTTCCTCAGTAAATGTGAGAGTTCCTCAGTGTACATTTTTTATGAATGTGGAAATACAACTAAGAATTAATAATAGAAGTGTGTATAATAATTGTACTACTTAATAAAATGGGCTAATAACGATAAACGTAGGGGGTAAGAAAGAATGCTTGTTTAGTGAACCCACTGTCTACCCAAGACAGTAGCTTGTTGCTGATGATGAACCGATGGAGTGGAGTTATAAGACGTCGTTGCTGTTGGATGGTGAAGACTGGACGAAGTCGTGTTGGTCACGTTGGCTAATGCTGAAACAGAAGAAGTCAAAGAGAAACTATTAAAACTTTGATCCACCTTCTTCAACCAGCTTTTTGAACTTCCACAAAAAAAAGTTCAAAATTTAAAAAGGCTGAGTCAGGAAGAAGCATTAAAGAAGCTTGTGGACTTGTGAAGATACTTCAGAGAGAGAAGAGTCTCTTTGACTTACATCCATTGTGCAGTGTTCCTACGGAGGAAGGATTGCCACTGCCAAAATTGTTGAAATCATTCGTGAGTAGTTCACTTCCCAAACTGAGTTCTGTTTGGAGAACCTCATCGACATCACACTCAATCTGACCGAACTGGTCCAAATTGAAGTCAAGTTCGGAGTGAGAAACTGGCTGAAGATGGTGATGGTGGTGATGATGCTTCTCGTTGGGTCCTGTGGGTCCAAAGTCATAGTACTGCTGGTCCTGCAACCACACAAACACAACTTCCTTGAGTGACACTCCGTTTTTAAACTGTGGGCCTATTTGCATGGCTATCATGTCTGGCATCTTTTGAATTCTAATGAGAGATGAGACTTCCGCCATGAATAAAGCATAGGAATAAGGAGCCACAAGGTTTGTGGAAACTTACATGGAGCATCATCCTCCGGAATCCTGAAGTAGTTGCCCCAATATCCAACGAGGCTCCAGACGAATTTAATCCAGTCGAGCCATTCGCCGTGGTGGATTGAGCTGACTGGAAATTCTGAAAGAATGGGAGCAAAGATAAGAAAAAGGGTGTCAGCTGAGGGAGCTTCTTGGAAGTTGTGGTTGGCTGTGAGATTTACCGATAAGGTGAATCCACCAGTGTATTCTGGAACATTTGGCGGAGGAGGCATGAAACACCCGTCGGTGAGTTTCATAGTGGAGGCCAAACTGCCGGCCAATTGTTCAGGTCCGAATCTGTCGGAGTTGGAGAGTGAGGACCCGTAGGGAGTAGGCTGCCCGGGGTAGAGGTTATTGTAGTCCCACGGGGACATCGGAGGGACTTGATTGTCGTGGAGATCAATGTTGTTCTCATTCACACCCAAAATCGGACTTAGACGGCCTCCACACGAACTCGCGTTCGAACTTGCGCGAGGTCTGAATTCTGAAGGGCTCAGTTGGAATCCATGGTGGACCTGATTAATTAACGAGGGGTAATTAAGGCCTTAAGTCTAAAGGTAGGGAGGAAGGTGAAAGGTAGGTTTAGTTACATGGGGCGACTCGGGAAAGGCGTCCAATCCTTCACTAAGCGAGGAACAGGGACTTGACGTGTCAGTGACTAACGTTCCATTCCTCATTTGCTCAATCTTCTTCCTAATCCTTCCCCGTCTCTTCTCATACTTACTCGTCTCCATGCTTGTCGCCCGTCTTCGGGCAGCTTTCCCTGGCTTAGCGTCCGGATTCAACATCCACCACGACGACTTCCCCGTCCCCTCGTTTTGCACCCTCACGAACCGATTGTGAAGGGACAGATTGTGACGGATCGAGTTCTGCAAACAAAACACACACACAAGTTTAGTCTCAAATGCTAAATTGGCTAAATTACATTTCCCACTCGCTCTATAACTCCACACGTAATCTGTGTGTGTGGGCTGATTCACTAGAACATTAGATTCTAGAGATAATGTAGAAGAAGTTCGTTAGAACAATCTTGTGTAGGAATTCAAGGCACAAACATAATTATGATTAACACGATGATCCCCATAATGATGAGCACGGAACTGTGTAATGAATTTTAATGAGTGATTGATAGTTTGATAGATCGACTGAGCTGTCGTTCAGCGCGGAGGTAGAATGCATCACAGAGTTATGATTACATTTAAGAAGTGAAAGTGAATCTTTTAAGACTCATATTAATCGCCCGTAAGTTAAATAGTGTAAAGTAATAATGATGACAGCTTCTTTTCATCTCTCACGACACGCTTCCTCCTAATGAGATAATCAATCTGGCGTGAAACAAAAGGCGACATTCCTTCACCACCACAGAATACTTTGGACTTTGAAACTTAATCATCATGCAAATGCTTAAACGCGACTTCACAGGAGAAGAGGGAGTTTCTTCTTCTTCTCCCTAAAAGTTGTCTTATCTCTCAAGTTGAAAGTCCATATAGACTTGTACTACGCGATAACTCACTCACTCCTTCTCAGCCCTTTTTCCCTGTGAATAATTCACTAATTTCCACGATCCTCAATCACAACTCCAGACTGATAATAAACGAACGATGAGTTATGATTATGACGACAAGAAAGCAGAGAACAAGAAGAGGGGAACCAGAAAGATGAAACATCCAATAATTCCCGTGCACATTAACCTAAGCATCTCCGTCGTGTAATCTCATCTCTGTCACGTCAAACGGAAGGCATATTTATTCATTTATTGTGCGTCTTTCTACACTCATCCACACTTTGTTTTCCAATAACTTCTCATTGAGGCTTCCACCAAATTACCTTACGTACACAACTGGAAACCTCAGCTTAATGACGACAGCTCAGAAGAGAAGATTCGATCATCTGTTGTCTCATACAATTCATACTTGAATGCTTCTAACCCAAACAAACTTGTAAACGATGTAATAAACTTGTAAACACAACCGATCCATTCCAGTCTGGAGAACAACGGAGGAGTTCTGAGTGTAATTATGCATTTCACGTCTTTACTCAGAATCTCCCATTAACACCCACCACACAATTTCTTCCTCGAAACTCAATCACACACACTTACGTTGTACCATACATATTTTTTCAAAAACACAATGCCTGGCGTTTCAATAAAGAGAAACATCTGCGGAAGTGAAATCTGTATGAAAGATCCACGAAAGGATTCAGCCCTCCTTTGTGTGTTTTGTAGGGACGACGACGAAGTATGTGTGGAGAAATCTCTCAAACACACGTAACAACGTAACCCATTACAAGATAACCTATTATAATAATCCATTACGACTTTTGACTTTTATGAAGGCTCACTCACAGCAGCCCACAGGCAAAAGCCTTCTTTCCTCCACAAGAGACAGACAATGGACCATGACGAAGATTCATGGAGATAACTGTCCATCATTTTTGAGCAAATGAATTTGTGCCACATATCTACAAACACAAAAGACCCATTCGTTTTGTTCTGAAGAAAAGCCATTTGCCATTTGTAGTGGAGAAGAAGAAGAAGAGGTAGCGAGGAGAGAGACGTGCAGAGGCGGACACACAGAGAAAGTCGGGACAAAAACGGAGAAAGCATCATTGGTAAAAACTTCTTACATCAACACTCAGAGCAACCAGATGAGATGATGATGACTTAACATATAACACGAAAGTTACGAGGAGCTTAAAGCTTAAGGAATGAACTCCTCACAATCCACAAATCCACAATCACTTCTTCTTTCCTGTGGGATCATTTTACGTAAAACCTGCTACAGCAAAAGAGCAAAACCCTCACGAGATACGTCAGAGTGTTCAGCAGCAGAGTGCAGAGGGTTTAGGCTCGAAAGCATTACAATTACAACTTACAACTTAACAAAAAGCGGATTTGATACGGGAAAGAATAAATAATACTTTCCTTCGAACCAAACCACGATGGTCTATTTTAGACGAGGCTCTAGAAATCTACAATAAGGGCAACTTAAGGTGAAACGAAGACTTTCCTCGTCAGTAGCACTGAGCGTGAGTACAAAAAAAGGCTTAAGCATTTCGTATCGTAGAGAGGGTAAGAAACATACGCTGGTTGAGTTAAGTATATTCTTTATACTCCACATGGAAAGAAGGTAAGAAAAAAGTCGTTCGCATAGAATCTTAGAAACAGATAGGATTTCTTTAGTTGAATTCGTTTTTGTGAGCTTTCACCCGATGGAGAAAGAAAGGAGAGAGAAAGCTCTGCTGGTTTCTACGGTGTGTAAGTTGTAATGGAACCCAGACTGACTGATTGTGATGAGTCTGACAGATCAGAAAAGGCTTGAGAGTGAGATGAGAACAAGGAAAACTTTCTCCAGATTCTCGAACGCCTATCACGATGTGATGTTTTGACAAATGTTACAATTTAATGTGCAAAAAATATGAATGAATCCCAAGATTGATTGCTCCTCTAACCATCGCTCTACACACACACACTCTCCCCGTATTCATTCTCAAGGAGAAGAAGAAGACTTAAGGTGCACACAAGCACGAGCACACATAAGAAATAAGGCGGTTGGTTAAGTGAGCCTTTTCAAAGGCTTCTCCTTCTTCTTTCAATAATGGTGAAAGTATTTTTGAACTGACGAATGAACGTGAATTGAAGAATGTGGGCTACTTTCTCCTTGGAGGAAGTCTCAGTGAGTCATCATCATTTAGAGGAATACACATTAGAGCAGCTAGAAGCGCATCATCGCAGAATTCCTCCTTCTTTCCACTCGCTACAAACTCAGGCCTTCAAAATGGAAGTAAGGAAAGTGAAGTTTAATGCAAACTTGAAGAGTTCCGGTGATGATGAGGAATTGAATAATATTTCTGGAGAAAGAAGAATAATGCAGCTTCTTCATCTCGAGATCTCGACCTACTCACAAATATTCAGTTTCACTAGCGACGCAGATGAAGACCTACAAAATGGAGAAATGTGTGTGGAGTAATGATTCCTGGAACCAAATCTCCTTCTCTGCATCGCCACACGAAAGGAGGAGGAACAATCTACAGAGTTATTGTTCACCGTGAAGGAAATCTTTTTGGGTGTGTTGGCTGCAGGCGAACTCTCATGAGGTACAAATTTATGCGAGATTGAGAAGCAGAGATGATGAGATTCATTATTGAAAATCACACCTCTCTTTCCACCTAACAACCTTCCACCCGCTATGGAACCATCTGCTCTGTGTCTCTGATTGTGTGTGTGTGACTGCCAGCCTTATGTAAAATCACATGCAGATTGACATAATAATAAAGGGTTACGCAGATAACCGCTCAAGTTGCGATCCTT
The DNA here is from genome assembly GCA_034696585.1 of Isotomurus maculatus. Classification (NCBI taxonomy): domain Eukaryota; kingdom Metazoa; phylum Arthropoda; class Collembola; order Entomobryomorpha; family Isotomidae; genus Isotomurus; species Isotomurus maculatus. Next base: position 34,908 of record JAQGAC010000148.1, on the reverse strand, counting down.
AATGTGTGGATGGATGGCATGGGTCAATTCTTTTTCTTTTATTTGATCATGACTGATTTCACCGTTGTGTGCACACACTCAAACTCCAGCGTGTATTAATGTGCTTCGATTCTAATGTAACTTACGAGGAGAAGATCAAAAGAACAATAGGCTTGGTTCTCACGAGGAGACTCCTACAACTGCGTGTGTAAAGTACTGAGGGATCTTTCAAGGGCCTTCATTCGTCATCCACCGAAGTTTAACCCCATCACACACATAATCTTCACATTCATGGAAACACACACACTTTTCATAACTCGAGACCGTTCCTCTCTCCGCAGATGCAGTTTGGGATGAACTGACACGAGTGCCGAATGTACGGCTGCTATTTCAAAACTCCAACTGCTGCTCTCACTAATATCCCTACAATAGGTTAAGAATATAAGACGCAAGGGAAAAAATGTACCCAAATCGAGTGATTTTTATCCTTTACCCAAATCCTAAAAACGTCATTTACATAAGGGACCCTGCGTGGGCCCTGCGTTGAGTGACCAGTTGCAAGAAGGAACAAAACTGCAGGTTGCGAGTGTGAAAAGATCTCCTTCATTTTATAAATGACAGCCACAAGAACCATTAGAGTGACAGAGGACGGACAAAAGTAATGTGAGGATAATGATGGCAAAGGCTAAATGAAGTTGAAACTGTAGATGCAGATTCCAAGATTGCAATGAGGTAGCAACTCGTTAAATGAAATCGAAACTGCGAAGCGACGTAGTGGATTCAAACTGCATGTGAAAATAGATCTCCGTAGCTCATGTTTCGCCTCTCTCCATGAATATTCATCTCCAGCAATAGCCTCATCAAATTGGAGGTACGTATAGATTTCTTTTTCTTTGAGGAATGTCATCTTTCGTGTCTCCTGGAGAGCGAATCCATCACAAGAAAACTCAAATATAGTTAGCTACGATCTATACAAGTCCTGGAGAAGATGAAAGCCAAAGCCTACGCGGAGTTGCCTGCTTTTAGGCCTGAAATTGATGGAAACTGAAAAATTCTAAAATTAATCTTTCTCAAGGCTGCCTTCAAGGAAACTGGTTAACCTTTTTGTGGAAATTGAAGACCGTGTCTCTGGAGAAGGAGGAAGAGAATAGAGAAAGGGATAAAGGACTCCTTCATTCCGCAGATGAGTCTGCATGAGATGAATTCTGAATTTACATACTCAAGGACTCCTGCAGCCACCACCACACAACCAGTTGTTAAAAGTATATTACATTTATGATCATCATTCGCATCACCACCCCTTCTGTTATCTCTCGCAGTCCTCACCACTTAAAATGAACCAGTTGCGATGAGGAGAGAGGTCAAGGTTGCTTATTATTATGTGTGTGCCTTCTAATAATGCCAGGCTTTAACACTACCAACACTATTATAAGTTTCAAACTTCAAAGACCAAATGACTCGTCTAAATTTCAACCAAGCCAAATGCAGACTTTGCAAAGACCTTTGCGGAGAGACCTTTATCGACTAGCCGATTCACTATGCACATAGCTACCTATCTACATCAATACTATACACGTTGATACTTTTGTTTAACAGCTCACATCCAAACCTCAAAGTCTTCCAAAGTGAATTCAAGGTCTCTGGAGAGTGAGTGGAGACTTCAGAGGAAGTTTCAAAGGATTCATTTCACAAGGGATTTAACATTATTATCCCACACGGTCAATTCAATGCGACGCAGGGAAAGGAAGATTAAAGAGACACAGTCAAGAGTAAAAGAAGACTTTATAGTCTGTTTCCGCCTTTTTAGGCAAATCAAATGTGATTATCCTTTCGCAACGGGAAATAGATTAAGTTCGTCCCTAATTGAGTCTAACAGACTCGCTCATCTCTGTGGATTTATTTATTCATTCGATATTCATATAAACCAATTTGGTAGGTGTGTTTATCTATTTTACTTATCTTTTGCACTTGGATATGATTGCACGGTATTTTTTTATATTCGAGTCTGGGATGGAACATGAAAGATTCTTGGCTGAATTATCCTGCGATTCTGAGAAATGGATGAAGATTAAGGTGATCATATCTCCAAAAGGAAGTTTCACATTGACTACATGACAAGTTAATTTTGTGAATCGATTGAATTGCACGAAGGTCTGAATTAAATTATATTTCTCTTAAATTCTTCCTTCACACGCAATCATATCAATTGTCAAGATTTTTCCAATCTGACAAATGACTCACAGAGTGAGGGTAAGCCTTGCGCAACTATGTGGTAAAAAACTCCAATAACACAAACGTACAAAAGAATTCAGATTAAGTAGAAACTTTGAGCTTTGACTTGACGCAAAGTGAACGATTTTTAAATAAATTAAAAGGCCATCGAATAGATTTCATTCTCCCCTTAAATAGACAAGTTCAGATTCAATTCAATTACAAATCCGTCACGTAATTTCCATCTTAACGTGACTGCGGGTGGACTGTCTGAAAAAAATGTCAAGTGAAGAAATCCAGCTTCAAGTAAGTGAGTATCAAGCAGTTATCTGCTGTGGCACTAAACGAGACAATTGAGAAGAGTTGCTTTTAAAATTCAACTTCATTCATGGAACATTCAGAAGGGAATAAGACATTAGGGACCATTATTCACTCGTTTATTCGTTTAGTTGTGTGTGGGAAAGCCATCCATCTCATTATGTCACTTTTGTTCAAGCCCGTCAGGAATAAATCGATGGAACTTCCAGTTTACACGACTTTTATTCTTCCCCTCCATTCCCATCCTTCCTTCCTTCCGCGAGCTTTCTCCCTCTCCAATCAATTTATCGTTTTCCAATCACCTTTCTTTATTCGTCGGTGCAATTAGTTCATTGACAAGTTTAATCGAAACTCAATTACTACTTTCATTCCTCGAGTGTGAGTGAGCGGATTCAAGTGAAGTATGAATTGAACAGTCTTACAATTAGTGAGACTTTAGGAGGCTCGTAGCTCTATTTAATAAATGAGAGTACAGTTCAATATTTACAGTCACAGTAAGGAGTCCCTACCTTCCTTCGTGTGAATGGAGAGAGAGACACACACTTTAATTGTTCCCATACTTCCCTCACTCTCCGAAACTCCGAATGACGGAGAAACTACCGGAGAGACCGGGAGAAAGTTTAGCGGGAGGAGTGTAATAAATCCCACTAACCATGTAATCCACTAGTACTTTCTACCTTGTGAACACTAAATCTACCAAATTGAATTTATTAGATTGAATTCAATTACACACTTTGTCTTCACTTTCCCTCACTCTCCCAATACTTTGAGCATAAGTTAAGTGATGTATCCAAATTGGCTCTTAACTACTTATCTTTACTTCCACAATTCTCTCTCTCTCTCTCACTAATACTTCCTTCCTTTTCCAAGTTACGTTTGTTAATAGCTCTCTCACAAAATTAAATCAGCAATCATGGGAAAGTGTTCCAACGAGAGAAGAGAGAAAGGTAAGGGAGGAAAGTGGCTCCCGTATTTAAGCATGAATGGTGTGAAAGTAAATTGAGACAAATGGTGTGGAGTAGTTGAAGAGGACCTTTGATATAAAACACAATTTCTCTTGTTCACACACATTCTTTCGGCAGCTTTTTACTTTTATTGCACGTAAGCTCATCTTTATCCTCACAAAGTACCCTGGATTCTTGAGACAAAGTTAAATGGAACATTTACAGAAGCACAAGTCTCACGAATTACGACAGACAGCCCAAGAAGAAGAAAGGTGAATTTTACTTTGAACTTTTTACGTAATAAAAATGTCCGATGATGTGTTCTAAAACTGATTATCTAAAACTTCCAGCATTATCATTAAGTACTGAAGAGTGAAATGAAGTAACTTTCTTCTTTCTCGGCAGCAGCAATTTAATTAGCATCAGCGGGTTTTGTAGGTAGTTTAGTTAGGTTAGAATTGTAGAGTGAGGAAAGGCGTAATTGAAACATAAAGAACTTTGCTAACTCAATTACGTTCTTCGCTTTACACTCTCTTCTTCTTGGAGAGTATTGTAGTGAGTTCAAGTCAAGTGTGTTCATTCAACATTTCTCTTCTTGGAGAAGTGTGAAGTGTAAAAAGAGAATTTGCTGTGTAAGTGCGCGCTGATTACTCTACATGGTTTCTTTTCGCCTTTTACACACAACGAGTCATTATTTATTGTAAGACATTATATACACTAATAACTATAGTACACACTGTACTCTGGATACACTCAGAAAATGTTAGATCATTTTTTAACAAAAGCAATTATGAATTTACGAGTTTACGAATTATCATTTTGGTCTAGATTTATTAGCATTTTAAGTGTAAAGCGACTTATTTTACAGGAAATGAATACGTAAAATGTAAATGAAATGATCTAATTTAAACCTGAGATATTCACTTTTGCCGGCTTGCTTTGCTTTTCCATGCCACATTCCTATAAATAAGTTATTGTTCATCGTTAGTGGAGAGAAGGAAATTAAAGTTACACTTGAATTTATTAAAAGTTACATTCTGCAAGTAATAAGAAACACCCTGGCTGCCTATGCATCACGTGATGAACTTGCAAACACTGAACTACTAAACTACGAGTTATGACCAATAGCGTTACAACATCTGCATAATCATCAAGACAAAAATAGAAGGCGAGTTAAATGCAGAAGAAACCATGACCATTCTCCATTCTCAATGAATAATTCAAATCTCCCTTGTTGTGCGAGTTGTATATAAAATACTAATCACATTAAGAAATCAAACAAGGCTATAAAATACAAATTGTACAGGGACAAACGTACGTAGATTTACCTGGAGAGCATTTCTATGTGATCTGTATGTAAAGTTATATGCCAGTTGATTGATGTTGTGGCGACCCTCTCTACGAGTTCTCTCTGATCTCTCTGCCTTGTTTACTTGCATTAATTTCAGAAACAATGTCGACTGTTATGATTTCGAAAGAAATGACACGGATATTTTGTTTGTGTACATTGGGTGGGTTTATTTATGAGCGTATCTGTTGATCTGTTGAATGTGCTAAAGAAGGAAGTCTCACTCAATAGGATTTAAACATTAAAGACCTTCAAATTCATCTGTGGATCAATTGGAGATGACGTCCGCTTAATAATGAGATCAGAGACCGTTCACACTCTCCACGGAATATCTTGTGGACAGGCTTGTGCTTTTCTACGACGATCTGCGAACTAGCAAACCATTTTTTTTCTTAAGGAAAGGTGATGGAAAGAGATCTTTGGTTCTTGTGTGTATTCTTCGTGTACGTGTGCTTGTGCATTTAGTTTGCTGTCTCCATTCGTGCAAAATCCTATTGAGAAGTAAACGAGCTCTGATGGCGAATATGTGTGAGTAGGTTGCTCCTTAGTGAAAGAAAGCCTCTTGGTTGGTAAGGAATATGGAATAGGATACAACCGAAGTAACTACAACCTAACACGTCGCCCTGACTCTCTATAGAAGTTTACTCTCTAGCTTCTCCATCACACACACACGAACGACCTTGCGTTCATTTATAGAGTCCAAGGATTTCCGTAACTTCATCCACCACCACCATCCAATTTGCTGTTTAAGTTGTATAGAGTAAAAGATCGCATCTCTCTGCCTCAGCCTGTGTGTGTGTACTTACTGAACCTACAAGTAATATGCCAGTCTCAAAGATTCAATATGCATTATAACTCTTTTAATAGTGTCGTCGTGTGGAAAACTGCTCTCGACCTCTTTGAACAATCGTAGCGGAATCTCTTTATCTGTCGCTGTGCAGTTCAAGATTCTGTGTATTCTTTGCACACGATTCCTTCCTCCTTATTTCGTGCATCTCCTCGGAAATTCCTCGTTTCCCACATTCTTAAACCTCTCCTTCCTGTTCTAAGAAACAGATCAATCCTTTCCTCCACTTCCCTTAACTCTTTCATAAAATGTCAACCAACTGGAACTCTCTCTCTCGTGTGTGTGTAGGTAACCTCGAGCACGAAGAAACATGAACTGTTTGCCGTATCTCAAATCTCAACTCTCAGGGATTCCTAAAATCACATGAAACTTAATCTGGACAATGTCATAATACACGCATCTTGCGATTCATCATAATAAATTCTCCTTGTTGCTACTTCCAACTTAGCCTGCTTCAATTTGTCCGAACGCAACTCATCATTTCATTTTCCAAGAAATAAAGGTCTCAGGTATTTCCCCCTTGCTGCGTGCTACTTTCTTTTCCCTATGCCTTTTCATTCTGCAAAAACTTTGTTTATCACTTCGGCTTGGTTTAATAAGCGTGTGAATATAAATTTCGGTCGGACAAGTTCTCATTTGTATAATATTTAAAAGTAACGATCATTTGATGCAAGTCATTCGTAAACCCATCACAAGAATAATGAGGTCCTCATCAAAAAAGGCAATCAAAAACGAGGTGGACCCTAAGTGTTTAGAAACACTCAATCTCATCCAATTTCACTCATCAACCCAGATTAGTTTTATGTCATATGATGATCATCATCTCAAAATGGTTATTGGTATCTCTCTACATTATCTACATTCTCCACCATCACCACCACCATCACCAGCGATTGATAATGTAATGCTCTCTGTGTATCAATTGATGATAAGCACTCGAAAGGATGCGAAGATAGCGGCCAAAGCTACACAAGTTAACATACACAGCTCCCCAATGATCACTCTGTTCTTATTGATCCCTTAATTTCATTACTAACTAACCTCCGACTATATTTACACTACAGGTGTGCACTCCTTATGATAACAACGATGCTGAACTACATTAAAATTTATATATTTAATGTGTGTGTATGACTCAATCCTGCAAAAAACAATGCAACAATGGAAACCTGATCTTGTCAATCATTATCTGCGTAGTGTGTGTGTAAAAGTGTAATTCAATGTGATAAAAAAACACCAATACTAACCAAGATATAAAGTGCAGGGAATAAAACCAGCACACACACACTATACGTAAATACGACCACGCTATGTTAGTCTGTCACTGTACAATTTCAATCTAATAACCACACACACAGGAATTTCAATGTGATAAAACTAAACCCCAAGTTACCAGTTTACCACGAACCACAGAAAAGATATTGGATTGGCTAGGAGATAAATGCAACACACACGAATGATACACGAAGACGATGGGTAACATTGATGCATGTGTTTTGGTTGTGCAGAGTTGACTACGAATTTATGCAGTGAATAAATCCATACGCAAAAGGAAGGGAAATTTATCATGCAATCATCATTACAGTTCATTTACTACTATCCTTTCGACTATAGAGAAAAATCCACTTTTAACTCGTTCTAACTAGTTTCTATGATTAGTGTGTAAGGGCTGACATAGCCAAAAGCCAAGCCACACACACAAAAGGTTTGTAACACTTTTAACAACGAGATTATTGCACACAGAATAAAAATGATAGCACAGCGGAGCTTATACTTACTTACTCCAATATATCTGCGTATAAATGCACACTAACGAGTGTGTGTGTTTGAACACAATGATAGAGAGATACAATAAAGTATCTTCAAATAGATAAAATATAAAAGATGCAGTCAGGAGTAGCAGTGGACGTGCCAAATAAACGGAGATAAGAAGAGCATGAATAAAAAGCTTTATAAAATGTATAAAAGAACTTAAATAAAAAAATGTCTACTTTTTCACGGTGAAATTAAATACAAGAGTTTGGCGAGCAAGTGAACTGATGATGAGCTGTGTGAGCAATGGTAAAAAGATAAGTTTGTGTGGATAGGACTACGGGCATTCTCATACTAATTGTAAGAGGTTAAGTATGTATAAAAAGAAGAAGATGATCTTCGGACGCCACTTAATGCGTTGGAATCTTCTTCTTCGTTTACATTACGTAATAATGAGAATGCAAAAGGTAAATTGTGAATTGTGAAGAGAAGAAGCTCCTGCTTTAGTGCTGCAGAGTGTAGGGTAGGTTGGTGCATGGCGAAATGTAAAAAAGCACACACACACACGCAATAAGCCTATCATGATTGAAAATAGTAGTTAGTAGTTAGTAGTTAAAGTTGGAGTAAACAACGTAGTAGAGTAGAACATTGTATGAATGAAGAGCTTTGATACACACACACACACAAGTTTGGGTTTCCTTGAAGAATGTTTCAATTCATATTTTGAGTGTACTTTTAGTTTTTGCACGGGCTTCTGTTGGCTTCTAGTGGCAAAATTACTTTATTATATGACGCAAACCCACATCCCTTTCCCACCACGGGTTTTATTTCAACTTTCTGTTCAGTCGTGTGGCAGTAATTAACTTCCCACTTTGATGCAGATAAGCAAGAGAGGCATAACGTAGTTGCTGCTTGTTACACGAGGGTAAATTTCATAACACATGGATGGAATAACGAAGCGAGCCAAATTAAAAGAGACAATATAAGTCAGGAATCTCTGTGGTTTATATTTAGTCTGTTCGACCTTTGCGCACGTGTAAATGACTAAATGTTCTGTTTGTTTGGAAGACAGACGATCACATTGTCATGTCGAGAGTTTTATATTCTTTGTACTTTCCTCATTCTGTTTAATTGGACTTGATTGAACGAATACAAATATAGGTATATCCAGTCTTGCGTGGAATGACGGTAGAATGTAGAATCTCTTTCGAAATCAAACTAGAAAATAATTTTACTATTTACAACCATGCACGCAGTCTTGTGTGTGAGTATGCGTGGCATTTGAATATTATTTATGGACTTGTATGTCGGAAGGAAAAGAGGCTTAACTTTATTGATTGTAAGCGTATTAAAAATATATTGTCTATTGATTCCATTTCCCGTAAACTAAGCCTCCACTGACTCTAACATTGACGTTTCATTCACAGCCTTACAATTAACAATGGATTATTGGAAGTGAATTCCTCAGTTGAAGGTCTTTGGTCTATTGATAAGCTGCACACAAGCCCGCTGACAAGTCCATCAAGAGTTGAATATCGATTGGGTTTCATTCTCTCTGCTCTTCAATCAAATTTATTCCCTTCGATTGAAAATTCCAAGTGCAAGATACGTCAAACAGTTCAAACTATAAACTTGCATAATATAATCGTACAATAAGAATTACTGATTGACGACTGAATGCTACGAACGCTGCAACGCTGTACGCATCCACGTGTGCTGTGTATCACGCGCATTTCCGAACAGGGCCAAGAACAAAACTCTCTCGAATGTGAATGAATCAAAAAGAGCTTAAAATGAATCCCCAAGGGTGTTGCAAAATACTTAAAAACTCATTAATAACTTACAATGCTCGAAAATATGAAACCAATTTAATAAAGCCACAAGTACAGCGTTACTCTCAACTCCCACACTATATTAATATGTAGTCAGTAGTAAGTAACACAATAACAACGCGACTTTTATAGGAGTAACAAGTAACAATGCCTGCCGAATTAATTAAATGATCAATTGTGTTTTGACTATAGATTAACTCTTCATACACATCTCTGCTCCTACTGCATTTTCGTACTCTGCTGTGCAGAATATTAAACAGTTAAGTAGGTCTCACATGCGTTTAACTTTGAGTTGACGTGCCACGACGGACTTCAGGAGAGTAGTCATAAAACATTAACAATGTGATTGAGCTTAATCGAATGCACAAAAGCGTCAAAGATATATTTATAACGACACTCCTATAGATGCTCTCGTCTATAGTCGATACAAGAAACTCAGTTAAATAGGCTACGACGCGTGCAAAGGAATAATATTCATGATTCTGATAAAATTCACAGGGCTTTCCTTTCAAACGCAACTCCGCTGGGAACTCGCATTCTTGAGTGTGCAAAGTGTAAAGAGATTATCTGCTGATTTGAGATTTGAATACACTTCTGCAAATTCAACTTGCCGAGTTCCACGGAAGAAAGTGACTCAGCAAAAGTTCGCGAGATAATTATTATTGTAATTATTTTTGGATTGTTGCAATTATGAGCTTCTTCAAAATATCAAAATGGAATTGGCGATGCAAGAGAGAGATTTAAAAAAGTAAAAAAGTAAGTAAAAAACTATCGTGCAATCCTCCGATGCACAAAAACTAAAACCAGTACCGGAGAGTATTGTATTAGGGACTTCAGGAGTTTAGCACAGCGTGATATCGGAGTTTAAAGCATGAACCTTATTGTTGTGGTGTATCTTTGTAACATTGTATCTTCGTAACATCGTACTTTAGCGTTCCATCTGAACACTCACGCATGGAGAGGAATGCACTGAACGAAAGTAACTCTTGTTAGTAATTCCATACAAGGACATTTGAGGTAACGAGAAAAAGGTGTTTTTGTGCGAAAAGTCCTTCGTGCAAAATTCTAGCTGGCTTCTGTACAATCTTACATACGTACGTGCATACGTACGTACATAGTTAGTGTGATAATCTTTTATTGCAGAACGATCATTAACTTCATGAAGAAGAATGATATGAAATATACGAAGTATACTATATAGTAAATAGAGAATGAGTTGGGTCTAATAAAAGTAATCTAGAAGTGAATGAGTTGATAGATGGGAACTGACTGTGTGGGGACTTTTACTGCCTCTAAAAATACCTATAGAGATATACTACACGTACTTCTCTAATACATACGAACAGGTAGGGAGATTGGACATTGCGTGAGATAGAGATGAAGCTTTGCATGGATTCGCTAAGCAGTTGGCTATATACGCTTTTTAGGATGTTGACGACCCCGACCTTGCCAAAGTTATACTAGAAGTGTACACAATTTCCTTTCCCCACCACAAAGGGCTGTACGAAGTACGAATAACAACAGCTAACTTCTTTCTATCTGTTTCTTACTTGCATACAAGCCTTTCCTTGAACACGCGGCTTATTTCCTTCTCTCTGTGAATGTGTACACACTTATCGATCTATTAACACGCTGGTGATGTCATTTGCAATGCAACCAGTAATGCCAGTGGTTAGGCTCTTTAATTTCATGGTGAGTTGGTCGTTGGTGACTGTGAGGATACAAAAGTAGCCTCAAAAAGCCCTCGAGCAGCAAAACAATTTCATTCAACTGTGGTTTACTATTTATCTTTAATGGAATTCTTACAAGAACTGAATTGCTCATGGGAATTTTGCACAGCCACAAGAACTTCACTACCTCAATCTCTAATTATTTTTCTTTCGTTTCATTGACATCTCATGAAGAATCCTTTTTGCTCAGTTTTGTCACAACAATTAACGCAGGTGTGAGAGCAACAGTTTGGAAATTGTGAGGGTGTTTTTTACGCAGTAATCGCCAAAAGAAAGCAGCATGCACGTTCTATCGTAGGTGGAAAGTATAGAGAGAAACGAAACAAGGGAATGTCACAATTTATTAAGGTGTTGGGAAAGACTCCACACGCGTTGCTTCTCTCTCCGTATTTCATAATTCATCGGAGGAATACTCTCTTCTATTATTGCACAATCACGTCATAAGGTTTAATGTACACCGTGAACTTCTGGAGTTCTTTTAATTCGATCTTGTAATAATATCACGATCTCCTATTCAACTACAATAGGACGATTCATTGATCCAAGAAGTGATTTTACCATTTCCTAATCATTTATCCCTCTCACCTGAGCCACTGCCCTCCCAGATTCAACAGATAATGAAAGTGAGAAGATTTTTTCCTATAAATTCCAGAACTCACTTGTTATTTCGATTTCATGGGCATCCCGCTGGGAAACCTTCTATCATTTAACACAGTAATTTAATATTTTTATGTGAAAAAAATATGTACCTGCGTACATCCTGCAAAAAACTTAAATGTACTTTGTAACCTTGTTTAATTATTAAGTATATCAATTAGTTCAGTAGGCTCAAGCAAGTCAAAACACGTGTACACTGAATCCTTCATTTTTCATGAGAATTACTTACTTCAGTCAATAGAAAACTTAAAAAACAAAATTTGGAAAACTCTCACAGGCTTGTCAGATATGACTAATAAATACCCATTCATTAGTTCGCTGTTAACTTGTTTTCTTTGTTTTTTTACCACGATACTATTGTGCATTAAATTGCTACTAATCATGTCTTAGGTTCATATTTTTGCCAATTATAATTAGCAATTGCAAACTTTAATTATAATCTAGAATCCTGTTGGTACTGGAAATTAAAATTCTGGATGAGTGCGTAGTAAAAAATATAGTTGTTAAGTGTATAAAAAACTCGACCTAGTTTTTACGATAGGGGTGACATTACACGAGTACAACTTACGACACACAGGAATGTTGTAAGTCGAAACTTATTTAACGCTGAGACTTCAAAGGACTCAATTAATATTATGTGATGAAGTTAGTATCGATGCAATATCGAGCCTCCTTTACTGTGTCACATAGTAAATATTTTCTAATTAGAAATTTCCAGGAAACTTTCAAGTTCCCACTCTGTACTTCATACTTTTAGAAATTACTGCTGGTTAAGTGAACAAAGTATCGATGATACAACTCTGCTTGCAATCAGAAAAGTTACCTTCTTTTCTCCTCTAGGCGACGACGACTATTCACAATATGAAGAATCTCTCTAGAGGGACAAGTGAAGCTCACTTAATTACAAAACTCATTTACCTTTCCATCATCTCAAGTCTCAAGAATATAATTAGACGTCTTCACTTTTAGATTATAGTTATTAGTTAGTTGGTGCTCAATCCAACACAAAGACGTGTCTACATAATAATAACATCAGAGTGAGATGCTCAGAGGTTCTAAGATTCAAAGATCCAAAGATTCAAAGGTGCGTACACACACAGCCAAATAGGAGACCACAGTGTCAATCAACATTTACTCTTTAATTACCAAGTCATACGAGAGAGGAATCTCAAGTGTGTGTGTGTGTCACCTCACCACTTATCGCTAATATTATTGGCTATCTTTTCTAAACTATCTAATAACGCTGAGCTGCATTCAGCGAATATTTAATGAACAGCTTGATCATCATCCTTCTAAGCTGTGTGGCTGTGTAAATCTGGTGGATGCATTCCTGTTCCTCTAGCGAAAGGATAATCCATCGAGATTCAAGTTGCATGCACTCATTCGACAATCACCAACTATCACAAGTAGAGATCATTGAGGTCAAAGAACAAGAAGTTGTGTTACTAATCTCCCAGTTGAATTGTATAATCAGAGCACCCGTAATCTCCACGTTTGTTCGTTCAGAGGGCATCGATTCACCCTGTCCAACGGCCTCTCCTGTGTTACTATGCGCTTTTAAGATGACAACTATTGAACGAGAGAGAGTGTGTGTAAAGTAATCAGTCAGTTTTGATTAAGGCGTAGCCAATAAGCCATCCCTTCTTATCATCATTCATGGAGAGAGTCGTTTATCACTTAATCGTTTTACATATGGGTGGATGTAACCCCCATTCCACTTGCCCAGCACACTCAACATTATTATTCTTTAACAGTTCCATTTAACATTTATTTAATGTTCTTCAATTGGTCACACACACACACACACACGAAAGAAGTGCGATACTTACTGATGATTTGGAAATACACTTCTTCTTCTAAGCTTCTTTTCATCTCACGTAGATTCCTAGAACCAGGTTACCAGTTGCATTACCACAGCCGTGTGCTTATGAGTCTAATGGAAAAGTTATTCCAAATTCCATATGGCACGGAGTATTTAATACAAAAGATGAAATGAACACCACCAGAAGTTTCATTACCATTCTTCTGTCCTCCAGAACTACAAAAAAATTGTTAAGGATTTGAGTGGCAATTATTGACTGTCGAGTGTCGAGTCAAAGTCTCTAACAAGTATTTCCATATTCTACGTAATGATAAATTACTCCACATGTAAACGAGTGTAAAAAATCTACTTACTAACTAACTATAAACTGTACTGTGTAATACGCATGTTAAAAAATGATAAAATTCTGTAGAGGTGTTAATTCCAGACGCGGATGTTCCTTCATTCTTCCATAATGTACAATGGTACTAAAATAGTAAAGTACAAAATAACGTGGATTATTTAAATGAGTCAGGAGCAGCAACAGCAGAGTAGTCTGCACCAAGAAAACTATATATGGATTTTTTTTATTACGTCAGTCTCCTTTTTCTTCATCTCGTCAACTTTTATGGAAAAACACACGGATTAAACTTTATCATTGCGAATCTAAATTCGCAATTGGAAAAAAATCATTGCTTCGCTTTCATTGCATTGTGAATTGTGAAGAATCGTATTTGCTAGAAATCATGAGATGAACGAGTGAGACTTGTGCAGAACCCTTTTTTGCATTCGTTGGGCTTTACATTCATCTTTTAAGGTGAAACTTGCAAAAAAAACAGTTCCAGTAGTGCGGGTACACTGACTGTGACTGTGTGCAGTAAAGTAACTATTAAGTTACTGTTGACTGTGTAGTGTACACTGTACGTGTGTATATAGTGTGTGTAGGTTACGAAGAAATAAAAAATTAGCATGTAGAAGCAAGCGGTGGTGGAGATTCTTCTATTCTGCGTAACGAAAGAAGGCCTATCAGCATCTTCAATCTTTTGACTCTCTTAACTCTTGAAGTATAATTTCTTTCGTCTCCATCCATCCGTCCATCGCAGCTCAGCAGCATTGGAACATTCAAACATTTCAAACTCCTTGAACATTCACTTAACACGTGAGACTCAACTGGAGTTGAAGTTACAACTCTTCTTCTTCTTACTCCTTCCTTTGTCCTTCGTCCAATTTACAATTCCTCGTCTTCTACCTTCTCCAGCTGTGTGAATTCTAATCTTCTCTATTGCACGTCACTTGCTCAAATAATCTCAGTGGATGTGGAACATGAATTTACATTGAGATACGCACACACAGTTCTCTTCCTTCATCCTTAGCCTCCAGCAGTATTAAGCAAGGTTTGGACGGAATCTTTAATAGTGTAGCAGAGATGTGGTAGCATATGGACAGCATCTTTCCCTCAACTTTGCAACACACTTAAATGTATTCTCCCTTTCGCTTAAACCTATTGTCATACTTTGCTTTGCTTAGTAAAAATGCTAATTGCCAAATAAAAACTACACAGATCTTTATTGTACGATGTACACTCCTCTTTCCCAGCTTCTTCATAACTTTTCTCATTCCCATAAAAAATACTTTCCAGCACAGGGAAACTCTCACGGGAAATGCGTTAGTAGTTCATTTTTCAAAGATTTTATCCTCATTGAAAATACGTAAAATAATAAAATATATGTATCTCATACTCGTGCGCTTATCTTCCAAGGTATCTGTGTCTACCTGTCTTGAATATGAAAGTCAAGAGAGAATATTTTCTAGGTAAACTTTGCATAGGAAGCTCCTAAATGCTCAACCGCTGAATTGAAGATGGAAAATCGGAAATGAAGCGTCAATCACTCACACTGCTGCATATGCTATCAACCTGGGTCATCTCACAACGTCGCACATACAAGTTTGGTTCTATAAATCTACATAAAATGAACTGCCCAAGGAATCGAATTAACACAATCCTTTCTCAATATTTCGTATTTTCTAAAGACTAAAATTATTAGCAGATGCGGATGGTAGCGATTTTTTATCTATTTGATTTCCACGAAGAGAAAAACACAACCTAGACCAAAAAAACTGTGTGCATGGATTTGTGTCAAATTCAACTGACTTTTGACTAAATGTAAACCACAGGCAATCGTGTGTGGATTCGTGGATTGCTTTTATATTCATAAACTTCAAACATCAAAACACATCACACACACGCTAGTAGTTATCATTCTTACCATACTACTTACACTATACTATATATCATGATCAGGTACTCATACGCATCGAGTTATTGAGTCCACCTTTTTTCATTAAATTGAAAGTTTTGAAAGAAATTCCCACAATACGTACATCTGCGGTAAAAGAACAGAAAAAATAATATTTTGTATTTGCATTTTGCAGTGCGTTTAAGATTTAAAGGAGAAGGAAAGTGTATTGGAAATTACTTGACACTTTGGACACTTATTTACGAGTTATAACGCAGTTACGCGCGTGGGAAGGCAGTGAATCTTTGAATCTAATTATTGAGACTGATGAAAGGACGAATTTGAACTTAAAGGTGAATGTAAAAATACTCACTTAACCTTCAATGACTTTTCACAGGTAAAAAGGAATACGCGGAACACATTTTCATGTAAAGCATCGTCAATAATGCGAATAGGTTTGAAAAAAAAAGATTGAACGGATGGATAACTACAATTGTAGTAGTGTGTGTGGTGTGTCAGTAGCCTAGAGTGTTATACTTGTTGTTGTTCTTTTCTTTAGTTATACTCAATTATGTTGGTAATGTGTTTTTTTTCGTATTCACCTGAATGCGTTACCCGCATTTAAGGAGGAAGATAGTGCAATTGAGTACATCCAGTTTATTACATGTTGTTGGCTTAACTCAGGAAAGAATCAAGTTTTTCTCCTTGTGGCTTTGACTATTCTTGAATTCCTATTCTGATTTGATGAAAAGATTGCGGATGAAATGTGCATAAAACGTGTTTGAGCTCTAGAGTTCTTCTTTTTCTAGTGGTTCTTTAAGCTAAATAGGAGTGTGTAGAAGTATTCATGCATTTGGCATGTGTGAGTATTTGGTTGAAGGTTGCATGATGAGAGAGTTACTTAAGAAGAAGAAGAAGGTTGGTAAGCAGGTAACCAAGAAAGGAAGGTGAGTTTAGATGAAACCTGTCCATCTACTTTTTGACCTTTGTACGCACAAAATACAAAACTACTCAGCTCTGCAGTTGGTGTGCATGACTGCGACTACTAAAGTACAATCGTGCAATGTGAAGGTAGCGCATCAAAAGGATTGGGAGGATTGTGCGAACTCCAATTAAGTAAAAATCCGCGTGAATCTTCCATACTCAGGTTTTTTATAGCGCTTTTCTTATATATTCACCCTTCCTATGTCATTGCATTCAAAAGACTTTTGGAACCAGTTTTAAGGTTACCTACTTTTTGCTTAGATAATTTTTGGATTAAAGGAGGAGCAAAAAGCAGTTCCAGTTTCCAGTCTCTAATGAGCACCCTCTCCTTCTTTACCCATCCTTCCATGCGGTCTAATGCGTTCTTCATTAAGCATCCCTTTATCCTACTTACTTCTCGCTTACATCGCCATTTAATATTATTAGCGGCCACGTCAGTTCATTTCATACAAGTTAGATTGCTCCAAAGATTCCATACGCTTTATACCGTCTCCATAAGCCGAGCGTATTGCACACAAAGAGTGTCAAGGTTGAGATGTTATAAGTTTATAAGCCAACAAATAATACGATAATTTTGACCCTGAATTGATGTGTTTTTATTAGTGGACGAATAACAAAGTCCATGACGATCATGTGTGGAGACTGGAGTGCGGAGGAAATCACGATTTAATTGAATGTCCAGGAATTACTTTTGCACGCATAAAATTCTGATTACGTGATAGTTTGCGTGAGTACCTGAATGAATGAATTCAGTGGACATCTCTTTTGACGTTAATTGGCCGGCAGCCGGTGTTCAAAGGACAAAGAACGCTTCCTGTATTATTCCTCAAGTTAAAACTGGAAGTGTCAGCTAATAAAACACAAAGTCTGCTTTATGTTTGGACTGTAGATTGTTTGGGTGTAGTCCAAGAACACGCGGATTGTTTTTGTTGTAGTTCATTAAGAAAAATCTCCTTGCAATGGTTACGTGTGTATCTGCAGGGCTCAGAAGTGATTGGAGAGGAAGTAAGTTTAAGTAAGATCCAGTTGATTCAAGGGTGGAAGTAGATCAAGTATGAATATGTATCAGCTTTAAATTTAAGCTTCCCAATAATGCGAAAAAGCGATTGGACTGGCTGCGTGAAGTCAGGAGGAAAAGGTTCATCTCGTTTTCTGATTTATATTCAGTTTTGTCCTAGATAAAATAATTCGCTTAAGAGATTCACAAGTTGGCTGAGGACTGTGTAAAAGAGATAGGAGAAGTTTAAGTTATAAGACTTTGTGGAGTGATGATGGTTAAATGTATTTTTGCCTTAAGATTACACGAGAGAGATGAAAAAACAGACGACACTTTCAGATAAATCTTTACAGGCTCTTCTCTTTAGCAATACGCACTTTGGCCCTGATATTTCGTCACCACCAGTGATCTCCATAATGTATGACCAAACATCCATCCTGCTTGTCCATCATCAACATCGCCTTCCTCAGCTTATCTTATAGGAGAAACAGATTTGAATTTAAGACCGTGTAGGACTTAAACATATAGGCTACTGATATATCAAATCCTCAAAGCTGTTTGTGAGTTTCTAAAAAGCCATGCAGGCTCCATTTTGTATACACTTGTGTATACACACACACTTTAGTATATTATTTCTTTACCTTTTATTTATTTACTTACTTAACTTTCGCCACATGCGGTAGAGTATAGAATATGAGATATACCGTCAACAAGGATAATATTGCTTGTCATTGCCAGGAATAACGTTAACTTCTGCTAGATTCTATTTATTCAGCGATACAGAAAAAGCGCATCTTATTTATCAACACTGATTTCCCTGTAAAAGTTTAACTGATCCTTCCTACATTACAAATATTGACATTCCAGTCAATGAAATCCATTACAGATGAGTAGCACACACGCGTCCTCGAAAGTTACTACACACAGAGATTTCGTATTTAGACAGGTACGCTATAAGAACCCAGAAGGCAATGATCGCTCTCAAGCTCAAAAACATAAAAACTTTGAAAGATGAAGGACTCATAAAAACCTCTAGGATTCGTGGGATCAGGAATGACTTAACACGAATTTCCAAAATGTGTATTATACTCTGTACACGCGCCTCAAGCTTCCAAACCTCAACACTCAACAGACAATTAAATACTTCAGAAATTACAAAAAATATTTGTAGTAAAATGATACTAGGATTTTTAATTTACTACAAAACTACAATGGAGCTCATCTGCGTGCTCACGCAAACAATTTTACTACAAGGCTAAATTACAGTTTTACTAATAATGGTCGTTGTCCATTTTGAAAATAGAGTTTTACGATGACAATGACATGACACGATGTGGCCTTGATGGATACACTCCTGAAATATGCGGACTGCTTTATGCAATTTCCCTATTAATGCTGCGTTAAGTTTTACGGATGATGTATTGGCCGTATACCCAAAAGAGAACACAATTTGAAAGTTACATTAAATTTCGGACCTTCTTATTTTTTGTGGATGTTAAATGAGCTAACACATTCAAAAATAAGCTTAGTGATTCCCTTTGTAGTAAACATCCTTATGAGCTCATTGCCCTGTAGGTAATTAAAGTGCACACACACTTAAAATACATGTGTGTACTTGGGTTCAAATTTACAGAGATTAAGTGCTCGTCCTTCTACACACACACGGATCTACATTTCTAAGGAAGAAGGAGTTTACAGTGCTCGAAATACTTTACGAGTGAGTACAGCTTGCTTATATTCATAGGAATGGTATGCTAAATGTGTAATGATAGTTTACGGTTTACATGTGAGTCACATTATTGGCATATGATGTAAGTAAGGCTCCCTGTAGAATGCGAAATTGCGAACCGTACAAGTCATTATTATACAATCCATAGAAAATTGATTGTAAAGTTTTAATGTGTTTTTAATTTTTTGCACTTGAATTTCCAAGCAGATCTTACAGAACACATGAAGCATACGCGCAGAGATTTATCCGTTCATGAACTTTCCCAAGTCTTTCGTGTCTGTCACCCTGTCTAGCCATTATTTACTACCTTAACTAACTTACGAACATTTGAAATGCCTGAATCGTAAAAGTTTCAAACGGTTTGTGTGTTTGAAAGTTTAAAAACCTTTCGACCACTTCGTCTACAGTCTAGCCTCACACACACGTGAGTGTGTTTTTGATATCCTCTACTCATTCTTGCAGAACTGTCGTGAATAGCTTGTACATATAATTATAATCCTTTTTATGTGAGATATTAAACTTGGGAAGGTGAAAGAAGCTCTCCGAAAAGATATACCAAACAGATTAGCTTCGTCAGCCAGACTTTTTCGAATTGCGAAACACACACACACACGGCACGGCACTAAACAGACTCTCTTTAATACACTTCCAAGCTCACAGGTAGAGATGATATGGAATAGGTGAATGGAACAGTAAAAATACTCGTCTAGACAAAAGACCTTTAAAGTAAGTGATGTGTGGCGGACAAAATCTCCGTTCCCACTTCCTATTGTTGAGGAAATCTGAGTTCAAATTCAAAGTTACATCAGCCCATTTGCCATTTGAATTTACAATGCATTAAGCAATTCAAATTAACGACGATAAAAAAGGAAAATGTGTGAGTCAGGAATTTATGACCATCGCTAAAAATATTTTAATTTGAAGTGGAAGCTACTGACGTCTGTTCTTACTCATCTCCATAAGATGAGGAATGTCTATTTAGTTCTCCACTTACTTCCAACCCTACAATCCTTGATCTTGAATTCTTGACCTTTACTAAAAAATAGGGTTATTGTCATCATTTAAAGTTTAAGTGCGGATGAAATTAAAAACTATTCTATGGGACTATTAAGGAGTTTAATATTGATATATTTATGGACGGAATTTTTCATACTTAAATTAACGACTTGTTTCTCGATAAACTGAGAGAGTTCCCTTCGAAGGAATTGACAATTAAATGTTCAATAAAAAATACATTCCTCCTTCGGTATTTATAGAAAGTAAGAATAGCCACAGCCACAGGCGTCAAATGTAAAATCGTTTAGTTTAACTTATTTAAGTATTACGTAAATGCGTCAAGAAGACCAGCTGAATTTCTTCCACATATGTCACGCTTGTAACTCGTTTACGTTTGAAAGATATTTCTAAGGTCAACAAATGTCTCTCGTTTCTAAAAGTAACGTGCACGTCACAGTTGACACTGTTTGGATAATAATGTTGCACCGTTTTAGATCACTAGAAACGATAATACAATAACATTAATAGGAGTCAAAGGTTAACCCATAAAACTGAGTAAAGACCTTCAAATCTGGAAGAAGGAATCAAATGTACAAGAAATCGGATTAATAAACCAAAATTGGGAATGAAACGTGGAAGTGACAAATCAAAAGAACTTTGACTGACGATGACGATAGGTTTGTACTACGAAACCAATTGCAATTTAAATAGGAAGAAACCCTCGGGAGTCAAATACCAATTGCAATTTCCTTTGAGTCTCAACAAGTAAAAATAAACATTCCCTGCTCTTACACAACACTCACCATTAAAGAAGGGCACAGAGGTGATTCTTCTTTCGTGAAATGCGTACTTCATACTTCTTCTCACTTGCATGACGCCTGTGAGATTCTCCAGAAGTCAAGACTCGATTTGCTGAAACGGAGATGAAGGATCAGCACAAAAGGAAACCATCACGGCCATCTCCACAGTCACCAGTCACCACCTACTCGAATGTCGAATGACTGGAGGTCGCAAATAATCGCAATAAGGAATTCCAGTTCTAATCATTTTATAGCAGTTCCCTGAATGATGATGAAAGCACAGCTCAAAGAAAACTATCTCGTCTCTTGTGACAATCTTTATCGCACACTAAACATAAAAATCTCGTAGGAATTTCGTACACCATTCAAATTCGAAACTCGAGTAGGCTTAAAATTTAACTACCTACTGACAGTAATTTAAAATGTAACTAATTGGTGAAAGATGATACAACCTACTACAAGAGACACAGTTCACATTCAATGGAGGAAAATTACTGCAAATGCGTTTTAATATTTATTCACAGATAGGTATGTCATAATTACATCTTGGGAAAGTTGATATCGATATCATGACTTCATAATAAGTTCAAGAGATTAAAATGCTCCTAAAACAGATAAGCTTATTGAGTCCCTGTCACTGGGTATGTCTGTCAAAGCAAATGGACACACAAAATGGGAGTGTTTTTTGTGCAACCGTCTTGAATGTAACTCAGCCAATTGTATACGAACTTAAGCTTAAGCAAAGCTTCGACATGTGCAGATAACCTCGAGAGATCTTTCGATCTTTGCTTAGTTAGTTAGTTTTGGCTTCTCTCAGCCCAAACTGCTGCGGACTGCGACCAAATTCCTTAATCTACTTAGCACAGACTTGAGAATTCCACTTGACAATTCTATCTTTAGCCATGTTCAAGAAGGTTCTCATTTAAATGAAAGAAGAAGAATGAGTTCCACACAATAAGAAGAACACATTTACAATTACGAGTGATCCCTGATCTGTCATTACTCTTGTATCATTTACTAGAAGTTCATTTTATAGTCTTAAGACACGTCTCCCAGCTTTAAGGTCAAAAGGATGACTCCAACAATTATTTTTGGGTTTAAGGAACTAAGAAAAGGTTCCTTGTTAATTCACTCACTTCCACGCGAGCCCTTGAGAAGCATTTTAGGGTATACCCGGACTCCAGATCGTTTAGTATCCTTCACACCAAAAGAAAGACCCAACCGCGTGTCTACCAACCCATTCAGATCGCCTTTCTCATTTAGAAAAGATTAAATTTGTACAGGTGCCTTATTATGTGCCTTTTAATGTTGTAACTCCTAAGTAACTTTCCCTTTTTGGCCTACTTCCAATAAGATGAAGCTCCGTCGACTTAAATTCGTCTTCCCCGATTAGTCACACCACTTATCCTCACACACACATCACCAGATACCTATAGGCTTCCAACTTCCTTCAGCAAGTAGAGATTCTAATTCTAACGACACTTTTGGTGACCTACGAAGCATGCCAATAAGCATCAAGAGTCAAAACTCAGACTCGTTTACACACCAACCTACTTAACTTCCCATTCAGGTTTCTTCCAGTTCCAAGAAATCAAAAAATATAACTTGTTTTCAATAAAAAAACATACTTTAAATTTAAGTTTATGAATCCAACTAAATTTCTAAATAAGGCCAAGCTAATTGTCCATTCTCTTTCCGCTTGAAACTGATCTAATTCATAATTCACAAAGTGCGTGGAAAATCGACGGATATTTAATATGAATATTTCACCTAGTAATCAACAGTCGAACACGACAAACAGACCTGCCTATTTGTAAGATACGCACACACATTACGAAATTACGAAGTATAGCAACTCGGCTAGAAATATTCGATCAATTTTATTGTACGTGTCTCGCCTGGCCACTCTGGAAGAAGGACGAACCCAAGGAAAAAATATCATAGGCATAGGCTCTTGAAATCAACTTAAATGGAACGTGTTACGTGTCCTTCTTCCCGTTGCGCGTTGCTCCTCAGTTTGCTAGAAGTGAAGTAACGCTCCACGCAGTCAAAGCCGCACTTACACATTCTGCAGGTACTTCTGACTCAATAGGCCAGGTAAAACGGCAGTAGCTTTAAAGCATCCAAAGCTCGTGCAGATATTTAAGATATAGGCCACGAGGAAGATAGTTATCATTATTACACGTCAGGCGATTTAAATATTTCATTCCCCGACCTTTTAATTCTTAACAAGGTAGCGCAATGAAGTACTAATCCCCTGAGAAAGGTTGACTAGGTTTCCTTTACCTTCACGGTTAAATTCTTTCCTTTTTAGGTAGCCTGTCTATTACTTCTTAAGGACATTGCATGCGTTAAGTTAAGCTTCATATCTCAACTTCTAAGTCCTAAATTATGGTCTTAAGTAAAGAAACCGATTATTATATCCATAAGCATGGAAATCCTGCCTTTCGTGTTCGTTAAAAATTCAATAATTACCCACACTAGACTTTCTTTGCTATCGAAATAATTTACTTGCCTTGTGTTCTTAATATTGACACATCACTGACAAAATAATGAAAAAATAATGAATGCATCACCTGGAAAAATTAGGCATATTTATACATTTTGTTTCAAGGTAGTTAGCAATCATTAAAATTGAACTTCAGTTCAAGTACTTCTGTCTAATTAGTTAGCGATTCAGTACTAAACACAAGTTTTCACGCACGCCAACATCGACAGGAGTTTTTTTAAATATTGAATTCATAGTCTTATAAATGCAGCTCTGTGCAAGGGACAAAGGCACGTCTTTCATTTTAGTCTATTTCCTTTTGCTCGTCAAAGCGAACTCCAAAATTATTTAGAAGTTTCAATAGACCCGTAAAATGAACTTTGGAGTCAGAAATCCCAGTGAAAACATTTGGAGTAGAAATAATCAAAGTACAAGTCAAGTATCAAAGTATAATTGCATAAAAAATATCCTTACTACGTTACAGAAACAGGAGAAAATTGCTAATTGCAAAAAGCGAAAGAACCTACTCCTACATCAGCTAGTTAGGTTAAAAAGGTACTATTACAAAAGTTGTGAAAGTAGACAAAAAGTAAAACAAGAAAAACTAAAAGGTAAAAGTCATGTGGGAGAGACAGAGATGAGTTTCGACTGTTTGTAAATAAACTACACAAGCAACAGACAACATCTTATACAACTCCCTTATTATTGGCCTTGGCTGAGCTACCCAGCTCTCTCGTTGTTTTCATTTCCAAGTCTCTTTTTACTGGAAAGCATCACTACACACCTAGTTGTTCTTGTTAGTGAACTCTTTCCACGGTAAGTAAGTAATCTAATCTATAATGTTAATGTGTCATTATTACAGAGCAAAAATACAGCCACCACCGACACGTGGAGACGTGGAAAGTCAAGCAACAATACCAATCTACTCCTGCCCTGACAACAAAATCCCCAACCTGAGAAACACAACGCACAAGGATCATCACAATCACATTTAACACTCCTTATTCCACGAACAGGAGATGAAATGTACATTCGTATTGTTATTTACCTGTGTGTGTACATTAAACCAGAGATAGCATAATTACAAATTACAACTTAGAATGTACATGCATATCATCTCACTCAGTAGTATTTCTTTGGTGTTTGTGTATTTTATTGTAAAAATACTTTGCTACACTGTTTAATTAATGCCCCAATTATTATTGTGTGTGATGTGGAATAGGAAGGAAGCACCCAAATTGGATAAAGTGATATCAACCCAACCAATAATAAATTCCAAGTTGTATCTAAATGAATTTACTATTGACTTTACAAATAAACCAACTGGCGACTGCTGTCTCCTGGCCTTTCGTTCTGCTTGCGTCACACAACAAACGATACAACATAATAATTACCCTTTTCATCATAAAAATATCCATCCCTATATATATAGCACTTATATTTATAGGCTCAGGACCCAGCCTACACACCTGTGACTACGACTACTCTTCCTATGCACATAAAAACAAGTACCTGTATACGTAGTTACTTAATGAATTGTCTAGAATCTAGAATATAAATTTCAATTCGGAGCTTGCTAGTCTGCTAGAATTCCAGGAATAGGCTCATCGAAGGCATGAAGTCTTCCACAGCCCCAGACATTCAGGTTTACACACAACAACTCTCGTCTAATGACGCAAGTAGCCAGTTAGTCACCCATTTCTTTGAACAAGTAAAATTGCACGCAAAAGGCTGCTCAGCCAGCCAGCCTCCATTTTGTAGATGTGCTGATTGTAAAATGAACTTCTGAGATTGTCTCTTAACATTCTCTAATAGAGACATGGCGACGTTACTGCAGAGCGAGTGGGAAGTTAACGAGTCAATAAATGTGGTGTAATGAAATGTCTCAAGGATAGATTAGCTAGGAATATTGAGATGACGCGGAGTGATGAGTGAAGAGATTGAACTGACTGACCTTCCATCCGGCAGAAGAGTTGGAGTCGCCTTTGTCCTTGAAGTAGGAGACGTTGGTGACCATCCAGTCGTAAATCTGACTGAGCGTCAACCTCTTCTCGGGACTTGAGCTTATCGCCTGAGTTATCAAGTCGGCGTAAGACAAGTTGCCCCAGGCGTTCCTCCGAGAAGTCGACTTTTTAGGAAGAAGAAGGCCTCCCGGAATATTCCCCATTTCCGATCCATCGGGGTGATTAAGTTGACATGGAATTCCTCCCCCGCCTCCCCCGGGACTGTGGCTTGTGTTGTTGTTGTCTTCAGGTCGCGGACAAGGCCACGTGTTCGAACGGGCCCGTGTCTGAGGCTCAAAGCCGATGTCCGCCATTTGAGGGGGTGGTGGCCCCGGGTACTCCATTTCAACGCCTTCCTGTATTCGTTCAATGTTGAGGGCTTGATTGGAACCTGAGGAAGTCAAAACAGCTTTTTATAGCCAAGCCATCGATCTCATACTCAAAAATAAGACACACCACGTCACAAGCTACGCTCAATTTAAAACTACTTTTAGCTACTTAATAATAACGGAAAAGATGCCCCGTATTTCCATCTAAAAAATACATCTTGAAATACTACGGAACATCAAAGATTATGTAAAATGGGATTAAAAAATGTACAAAAGCCAAAAACCAAGCAGTTTAACTACAAAATAGCTTCGTGAAGTTGAACTAACACACCATTTTTATTGTTAGGAAGGGTCAGAACTCTCAGAACTCTCAACTTAATTGCCCGTGTAGCTCTCCTGAGTGTGCGAACCTTCCTAACCATTAAAATCCCAATCCTAACCTTCCTTAACATGCTACGTTGTTCTTCGTGAGTCTATCTCCACTCCACAGTGTGCGAATTCAGAAGGCAGTGCAATAAAACTGGGAAAGGAAATCCATCACACAAGAATAAAACGATAAAATGATACATACTTACAACTCTCTATGAATTCGCATGAATTGTGGATGAGTTAGAAATAAGGAATGAGACTAGATAAAATACGTATCCACCCATCATGCGATTCTTGTCGACTTACACACACACACTGTAAATTTTACAAGGCTATAGCACTTTGGAATAAGCCAAAGAACTTTACGAAGACTCATTAAATTCGACTCTTGTAACTGGAACTGGAATAGGTCCAATAATTCCAACTTCCAACACACCCAGCAATAAAGACAGGAGATAAAAATTATTGCAAGTCTAATTGATCTTGAATCATTCATACTTAACACTCAGGGGGAAGATTAGTTCGCGAAACTGCCAATTAATTGATAATAATAACTCCTGCAGGTTGCAGCGTTTCAGCAAATGCATTCGACCTGGAGTTGCTGGAGATTTGATGGAGATCATTCCCTGCCATTTACTTCTAAATGCTTTTTATTCATCGACAATCCAACACGAATCTTTGGAGTGTTACCTTGAGCCTTGAAAAGTTGTGAAAGAGTAAATGCAAAAAAGTTGCAACGCTGCTGATGCTAATGATGATGAAACATTCTTCTCTGCGAGTGTGTCTGGACTGAATGATTGTAAAAAGATAAACTTGGAGCGACACATGCTGAGAAAAACTGTGCTACTCCCAAATACGTATTACACTTTATTTATACACGCAAGAATACATTAACTGCATACCCAATCTCCAGATCTTTTGGTACTTGCAAATTCTGATAAAAAATTCTAAAAAATCTATAATAAAATAGTTTTCCTTGTCTAGCTGGCTCTATTTCTCCCAGACCAATTTAATAATCAACGAGCGTTTTTACTTTTCTAGGAATTCTTGAGAAGGCTCACACTTGCTTAATGCACACGCATTAGGTGCAATTAAAAAATTACATGTACTTTTACACGTATTAAACTAATACGAATAGGAATATTAAAATTATCCGTGTAAATAAAATGCATGAAATAAAATCACACACACAAATGCAGTTTGCACACAACTCTTTATAGTTGGGTTCTCTCAATTTATGACTTTTTGTCTTCTTCCCTTCTTCTTAACCTTAACATTCACCGCAGTGTGATTTGCCATTTTATATTCCGTAATTTCATGTGTGCAGTATTATTAATTTTGTAATTCGTATGTAAGTAGTAATCTTGATTTGTATTTCCTTATTATTCCTGCCTACAATACTCTCTTCTATACCAACTTGCACTAACCTAACTTACTTGCACATTACTTGTACAATTTTTCCGGGATTGCATCGGAACCGTGGGACATAGGAATCTGGAATTAATGTGAAGAAATATTAAATAGTCCCCACAAACACTCACACAGCTATTTAGTAATTTAGTGTTCTGATAAAAATAATTCCGGTTCTCAGGGAACAATTCTTGGAGACATGTGCAGGCAACTCCCAAGACTTACTTTTTACTACAGACTCACACTAAACTGTGTGAAAGGTAACTGCTGCTGCAACACACACAAAAATATGTAACACACGACACAGAAACAAATATGCAGTCGCTGCAATCGATGATTCGATGATGGTTATTCGCATTGGTAAATTAAACATAAACTTATTCGTCTACAAGAAGAAATGAATAATTTATTTCGTAGCTTTCCTTCTATAACTTTTGTAGCATTAGGTTGTGTGGCTTAGTCGCTGTGTTTGTGTGTGTCGTGTGGGGCTGTGTGTACATTTTTTCATGTAATGTTTATGTTCTCAGATTCGCAAATGCACAAAACACAGTCAGTGTATGCATGCCTTATGCTCAGTGCCTAAACTTTGTTGTGCCTTGTGCCCAAGCTTTTATGCATGACACAGTTGTACCCAATAATATTACGTAGAGCGACCAACGACTGGTCAACTTTTATTTATTAATTAAACTTAATTAGAATACTTATTCATGAGTTGAATAGTAAAATGTAAATTATAATTGTGAGTGAATGTTCCCCATTGCCTGTTAATTTTTATGAGCTTGCAGACTGACACACACACACAGGCTTATGGGCGAAATTAATGAAATGATACTCTACATTCATTTATTACACTAGACTAACATGCTTTTACTTGTGAGTCGATAAGTGTGTGTACCTAAACTTAAGGCCTACAAGTTCAGTGCGAGAATAAGTTGTTATCTTTTATTCGTTTAGAAGCACACGGAGACTCGCAAGACTGGAGTCTCATGGAAATTTAATACGGGTAGTTTCAAGGATATGATTATTATTAGTGTGTGCAGTGTCATTAAAGTACGCGAGGAATAAGCAGCCAGAGAGAAAGAGATAAAGTTAGGACGGTTTACATAATACGAAACGACGAAACAAATCCAATGCACCAAGACTCTCAAGAGACTCAAAGACTCAAAGACTCAATAGTAAAAAATACGAGGATTCTTTCTACTAGGAAAAAGGAGAGTAAGTAAGGGTACAAAGTGCAATTTAACAAACCAGCTTGGTTCGCCTGAATCCAAGATCCAAAGACCGTTTCGCACTCCACCCCGTGCATAACTATAACTTGTGTGTGTATCGATAAGTGACGGACAAGAAATGACGCTAATGATTCTCTACGAGCAAATTCACTTGCTGCAGAAATTTATTAATCTTTCTTCTAGGAAGATTAGATAATCATTCGCAAACAAATATAATTGTCTCTGTGAATTTCAGTGTGCAAAAACAATTCCCACAGCACTTTTAAGGCTTCAGGAATTGAGCGAATATAGAGCAACAATGAAAATGTTATTTACGCACAATACTCACAATTAAATAAAGTCTGTGAACTTACTGTGACAGTAAAACCGAGTAAAGATGCAGTGAGACTTTTGTTGGATTTCCCAAATCAAAAGTCACACACTTGCACAATCACACTGAAGCGAGAAGACTGTTTCCTAGAGTAAATGGGTGATTCCCAAATTCCCTAATGAGTTCCAAGTTCTAGTTGTTGTAGATTTCACAATTGCAAAAACCCTTGTAGTTTATTTACTAGTAGTAGTGTTATTGAGCAATCCACCGAATTAATCAAGTCTCAATCAAAACTGCAAAGACTTCTTTTCCTTCTTCTCTGGAGGAGTCGCCAGCTTGTGTGTGTGTGTGTTTACTTGTATTATAAATCACTTACGAATTACAGGACGGTGAATGTTTGAAGGTCAAGTCTTGCAATGTATTCTTGGGAGATTGAGATTGAGACTGAGTAAGTAGCATTTCTCCACAATACACAACAATATTACAACACACTTTGTACTTTCACGTCTCACTCACTTAGTAATGTTGAAAAATGTCGCAACTTTCCACATGCGAGTTTTTATTACTTATCAACTTCGATTAATTAGATTGGGTGTGGAATTCGTAGGGAATGAAATCTCCCAAGGAATTCAAAGAATTCAAAGTCAAAAGTTGGTGTAATTGGGAGGAGGTTGGAAGCTGGAATATCCAAAGACGACTAGCACTGTTGAGTGTTAAGGCTCACCGATTAATAAGAAGTAAGAAACTGCGAGTAGTAGTAGTGGGATCATACTTCGTTGATACTTCGATACTTCGATACTTTCCTTGCAAGAACAGCCAACAGCAGCAGCAGCAGTCGAAGCAGCAGCAGCTCAGTGCGAATTGAAGACGAAGAAGTATAAAGTAGAAGTAGTAGTAATGATTGTAATGCAAGGCAGTAATACAGAAAGATTCAAGTCTTTCCCTTCATATACGAAGACTTTACTATATGGTGAATGGTTGGTTTGGTGAGCGTACACCACGCAGTCTTATTACCTTACTACTTACGATACAAATGCCTTATAGGCTGCTAACACACACTCTAGAGGTAAATTGGTCTGTGTGCTAAAGTTTACACTTTTGCCAAAGTACGAAAAGTATCCTTGGCGTATGGAGTCTTGAATTGGAAGTGAATGGATGTGTGTTTGGTGTGTGTGTGCGAATAAAAGACTCGCTACCATCCAACCACGTTGGCTTTGGTACAACTGCGAGTGGTTGCAATGCACAAATTCCTTCACGCAGAACTGGCAGGAGCTGAACTTCTAGCAGAAGAACTCTTCGTTCATCGTTGGTGTGAACTGATGGATGGATGAAGTAATAATAATCATCTAGATTCTAGATATACTCTCTAGATACTCTAGATTCAATTCACATGTGCTTTTCGATCTCCTTCTTCTACGACTCTTCTAGATTTATTCACACACTTTGAATGTTGGCAATAAGAAGAAGAAGTTGTAGGCTTGGTGGAGTAGGTGAATGAGAAAACTACGAGAAGTAGGCGACGACGATGAAGAAGTAGTGAAACCGGCAGCAGGAGTTGTGGAACTGAGTCAGTTCCCTTCTGTTGCCTTCACTTAACTTGGCCGAGAGCTTCGCTGAGCTGTGCAAAACTTTTCTCTCCTTTACCCTTTAACACAAACTCCGTTTGCAACAAGTGTCCATGGATAGGAGACTCGCTAGATATCATCATCGTCAGCTACGGAATATGAATGCTGAATGCCGAGCTTCTCTACAAAACTACGCAGCAATTGAATATCATTCGGGAATCCAGAGAGAGAGTCTTCTTGTGCCCACAACTCACTCTGGTTGTGTGTGCAAGTTAGTTGGGTTGTTGGGTAATACTTAAGCCTACTACTACTCTCCCATTCCTATATTATAACATTATAGATAGGAGTGATAGAGAGATGGATGGTCCAAAAAGACCTCGACACTTGATAGTTAGTCAGTTCTTCTTACTCGTTAGATAGTTAGCATATCGCTTTATACCTATTCCTGCTTTACACACCACTGTGTTCATCTCGAGAGAGAGAGTCTCTTGATATCTCGTCAAGCAAGTCTTCTCTCGTCATTACACAAAAATAATTGGAGGAGTGTATATATACACGATGGATTGCGGAATATCCAGACACATTCATGCATGTTACTTATATTAACCTTACTACGTATTCAAGTTAGATAGCAATTAGAATAGACGTGCAAAAGAAATTGTGGGAGTTAGTGAATGAGGAGATTCCTCGGTGGAGATTGGAGATGTACAGATAATATTAATACAGATAATATGTAATGGGTAGGGATTACATGAAGATGAGTAGGGAGATGAATTATTACACCATTATTCGCACAAGTTCGCATCATTTCCCATTTGAGGGTGTGTGGTGATCAGGTCGTGGGGAATATTTAGCAGCATATTAAATGTACTCAAATGTGTGCGAGAGAGAGACAAGGTTATTCAGTCAGCAGATCACACAATTTTATTCGCTGTGTGTAGTAAACTAACAAAGATCCACATTTATTATTCTGATGATGGAATCAATTTACTTTTATAATCAGTACACACACAGATGAGAGATTAAGTGATAGTTAGTTATAATGATGGTACTGTATCTCTCTCTCATATATATTTTTATACTACACACAGGTCTTCTTTGTGCAACTGCATACGAGTCTAAATAGAAGGTAGTATGCATTTAATGTTAAGTAAATGTGTGTGACATGAATCTCATCATCTGAATCATACAATTCACAATTGAAGCATCACACAGCTTGTCAATAAATCAACTTTGAAGGGAGATCTCTCGATACACTATAGTCATTTAGTACACAAGATGTATAGAGAGTTAATCTACTCTTTGTGTGTGTGTAGAAGATAAGATTGTAACATTGTAACTGTGGACGAATGAATAAGTTTGTGTCATCAAATATCAAAGCCATAATATTAAAGACTACATTATGAAAGAAAGGAGAGACACATGACGGTCAATTTGTTAAATGTAATCGTAAAAGTAATTGATCTGGAATTCATGGCCAAGAAGGCGTGTGTGTGTGTGTTTGTGTATTGACTATCGACGTACGTAATAAAGTTTCTAGTTTGTCTAACCTCATCTCACAGCAATAGTTTCTGGAATAAAGTTCATCTCTTTTTGTGGAGGTTAAGATCTCCAGAGATCAAACACAGATTTAAACCTTCAAGCAAACAACCATTGAGATGAGGTTGGCAATCCACAATCCGCATTTTGGCATTAAACAAAAATAGAAACACTGCAGAAGCGTGTGTGTGTGTGTGTGTGTGTTGTGTAGTCGATAGTCAATATCTCAGGCAATAGTTTTGCACACGAGGTTGTTGTGCAATGTGTATCAGTCGGACATGGACGATGGACACACACACAAAGTCATATATGAAGTATAGTTAAGTGAATCCCATATTAGTTATATCTATAGGTATACTGCGTGGAGATACTCGATGATCTGTAGTATATCTTTTATACTCCTTTGACACAGAGAGAGAGGTGTGCAGTATAAAAGTTCGCATTGGTTGGTCTTTGGGTTGTCCTGGTGGTGGTGGTGATGGGAATGATGGGATTCATTTCGCAAAGCGTCGACTCTCCAAATTGGCAATTCGTATTCCAATCTGGTTCTTCTTATTCTGCTTGATGTGTGTGTGTGTGTGTTCGTGCGAAATGTGTGGATGAGCCACCACCTCCTTCAGTCTCTCAAGGAAATGCAGCTCGTGTGCCAAACATACGCCAAAAAAGTAAAAAGGTTAGCTCACAACGAGATGCGCTTGCTGAGCTATCTCTCGTGCTTTCATATTACGAGAGCAGTGTCATTTGCAAGCGTATGCAGGCGCAGGGTTGTGTAGTTTAATATTAATACACTTGAGAAAACTAGATGAAATGGGATGCGACAGGAGAGAAGGTAAAGAGGTACTTTGTGTGTGTGCTAATAAGTATATACAAGAGCATATCGTTTTTTGCACGTGCAGATTACACGTGAGACGGAAGTAGGGAGAAAGCAGTAAGCATATCCACCACAAACTGCAAATCCTACAGAAAGCAATCTCTGTGGATTCTCCTTCAACAAATAAAAAGTTAGTTTTGCGATTAGAGGAAAGAAGAAGAAGAAGAAGCTCTTATGGTCTCATCATCTTGGGGTCTTGTAATCTACGTCTCCAATGGCTAAGGAGCTTAGTACTTAAGTCACGCAATATCTTCCTGTAAAGACTTCAAGAGGAAGACGCTCTCAGAACTTGAACATGTCATTTGTTGCTCTTTCATGTAACCCTTAAGGAATTCCTTGTGGTTGTACTTGAACTGCTTGATGGGACATTTATTTTATTTTTATATAGAGTTGCGGATTCTTCTGTCTCCACTTGATATTATGATCCTACTCGCTTATTACCAATTTGCGAACACACTCACACACATGCAAAGTGTAGTTTAAGATGATTGTAAACTGCTGCCTGGACGAATAGGCGTTCTTCTCCGCCCACTCAGATTCCATGTGCTCAAGCATCAAGTAATTTCCATATAACTACAACTAGTTAGGCGGAGAATAAGAGTTAATGGTGATAATACATGTGGGAGCACAAACAAATGCAGCTTCTCTCAGCCTCGTCGTCGTCAGCCCCCGAGTCCCAATAGATTCCCTGCACTACCAACCAAACCAACTACCAATTAATTCTGACTTTGGGGATTCCACACTCCTGCTAGTAATTATAGCGTTCTGCAACTCTGCTTCTTTAGGTAACACACATGCAATGCAGAAACGGAATGTTATGTGCAGCTTAGCTGCACCTCAGGATGTGTCAGATTATTTAATTACATAAAGTGACACAAACGATTCCCTTCCGTGTGAGCGGGTTACGGTTACGTAACTATCGAGTTATCCATTAATTAGCATAGTTATCCAACAACTGACCTACCACAATGGTACCATAAGGCATTACAGTTAACGTGGCGAAGAAGCAGCAGAAGAATCCACTTGGTACTATGCGAAAAATTTACTTTTAAAGAACTCCTTAGATTTCTAGATAATAAATCTAATGCGCTTCATATTTTTTACGTAACGTAATTAACTCCACTTTCATAGTACTCTTCAAATCTTATCGTTCATTTTATCCCACAAGCATTTTCTCAGTTTTCTCAAGTAACTGCGTGAAAGTCAGAATTCACTCGAGTGTTAATGCAATGGTCGTGTTTTCGTGTGTGTGTGTGCAGATTAAATCGTTCCAGCTGCAACTACTTCAATTGTAAATTAAGTTGTGAGCTTACTTTTTAAGGAATTGAAGTAGAGATGCGAATCCCGATTAACACAATGGGTATAACGTATAGCAATAAAGTTGTAGTACAGGTAAGTTATATATATACCCAGCAGCATAACACCGGGTGGTAACAAATGGTAATAAATCCATGTTCTACCGCGTTGTTGCATGTTTAATGGAAAATTCCATGTGGTGGAAAGAAGCTGGAAGTTGGAAGTAGCTGCAGTAAAGTCATGACATGCTTAAAATGCCTACCTCCATCGTCATCATCATCATCGCATCACACAGATAATGTTGAGGCATCAAGGAATCCTTTAGTTTTACAGTCAT
>JAQGAC010000147.1:0-41226 GCA_034696585.1 Isotomurus maculatus | reverse complement strand
CCAGCATTGTGTCGAGATTACTTTGACTTTGAGTTTTCCAATTTATACTTTCTTCTGAGTTATTTCAGAAGAAAGTCGAAATTAAATGAAAATGGAAGTCAAGGTTATTTCTCCGGAAACTATAAATTGAACTAATCAAAATCACATCAAAATCACACGAAACCAAAATGAAACCAAAATCATGTTTAAAATAAATTAAGAGTATAAATAAGGCCTAAAGAATTAAAGGGTGTTTGTTAAGTCGCACGAGATTGCTGAGTGATGTCCGTATCAACCATAGTACCCTGAAGATTCTATTCAATAATATTTCACTTTAGACGCTGCTGCTGTCATTCTGATGATATATGGAGAGAAAGACGAATCCATAAATCTTAGATGGTAGACAATTTTCTCTGAAATCTTAGTTGATGAATAGGAAGAAGTCAGAGTTTATGATATGGTAGATAGTGTTCTGATGAATTCCTAGACGGGTTTCTTACAGAATCCGAATCACCGAGACATCACACCTACATGTACACTTGAGATATCATTTGAGTTTGGAGTTGGTTTTCTTGAGACGCAGACATGGAATTATGGAATTACAGCCTCCTACGTTTGGTTAACGTATTTCCTGTCTGTCTGTCTACCTGTTGGAAGCGTGTAATTCTGTAATTACAATAAGTGAAAGTCACCCCACAAACGGAAGTCTGGAGTTGTGTATCAAAGAAGTTGCTCAAGTGTGTAGGTATTTTGCCAAAAAAGAAGCATATTTACCTGAAGGTGTTCCATATTCTCCCTTTTCAAGACTCTTGCGGCATTATAAATCTCATAACGATAACCTTGACTATTTGCAGGTATCCAGATGCTGAGTCGTAATGGAGCTGAGGTCACTCGACCTACCGACTCGTCTACAGAAACCTCAGAAGCTCAGGAGACAGTTCCAACCTTGGATGTGATATGGACATCAGTGACGACGAGAGCTGTTTGATCCACTCCAAGTTTAGGAAAGCCCAGCGTCAATTCGCAAGTCGCCAGGCTTGCATCAGTAGCACCAGCAGCTTTGGCAGTTTTGATGAAGGAACGCTAAGTAAGCCACAAGAAGACCAAGTTGAATCGGAACCCTCCGCGTCATCAGATACGTCGAAAAGCCACGAAGGAAGTGGAAGCAGCAGCAGCGACACTGTTGTAGAAGGCGAGGAGCAGATGCACATAGAATGTGACCATCCGCCTCCAATCATAACGACGGTAGAAAGCTGTGGCGAAGCCCTTGTCCCAAGTAGCACCAGTAGTAGCAGCAGCAGTAGCGGACCCTCCAGGAGTCACTTGATCGAAGTATTTGGAGGAGTCCCTGGCACTTGCTCCGGATCTGTTGAGGGTGCTCCAAAATCTCCAATTCTTTTCGGGACCACTGGAGTACCTGTTCTCTTAGGAGGCGGAGGAATACTTCACCAAACACCTCCGCTGATCGGAAGCACCAGCAGCAGCAGCAGTCGACACATGCCGACAGGTCCTACAGGGTCGTCGACGTATCCTTGCGAAGTGTTTAGATTCGACAGCACAGACAGGGAGAGGTACTTATGCAGTGCGATATCGGAGGAGGAGGAAGTGTTCAGTCCGGGTCCGTCGCCCTCCTCTTTGTCCACGAGGTCCTACGATTCTCCTCAGATAATTCTCGATTCGCCCCGCATCACGATTAGTCCCTTGAGGCTGCAGGACTCCCCTCCACTCATCTCGGCCAACACTCCATCTCCCATAATGGAGAGTCAGAACAGACTGATGGCCAGAGTCCACCCGGGACTCGCGATGCTTCCTCCTCCAGGGTCCGTGGAGCAAGGCCGAATGTTCGGCATCCCGTCGTCTCCCGTTTCCCCGCTCACTCCCAACACTCCCTTGTCTCCTTCTCCCTTGTTTTCCTCCGACCATTCTACCTTCCAACAGGGTTTCCTCGCCGAGCTCTACAGACGCAGGTAAACAGTCACGGATTATAGACCTGAGGAGACTTTAGACGTGTAGACTCATCCATTATTCGGGTGTTTGACGTGTGTGTAGGTGTCACTCAGACTCGGATCTTCCATTGCTACCTGAATCGACAAACACTTCGTCCTCTGCCGAGCCGACGGATTTGACACTCAAGATGGGAATGGGGAAAGCATCGTTACATGCGAAGACAAGGAAGCAGATTCCCCATCCTTTGACGATTCCGTCGAAAGGGGGGTCCCTTGAGTCGGACCAGTCGTCCCCCCAGGATTCCCCCCTCGATTTGTCGATGAGAGGAAGTCGGGAACGCTTTAGCAGCAGTACGAGCTGCGAAAGTTTAACTACCACTCGCTTCGTGTCTAGTCTCGCCATGCATTCTCAAAGCTCCCCTGCTCACTCACCTGGTAATTAAGAAAACATTCAAAAGAGCAATAATAACAAGGCTGTTGGCCAATTAGCACTACACGTGTTGGAATTGGAGAGACGTAATTAATTGTGTTTGTGTGACCTTGTTTTTCGCAGGAGTGTCGGTAATTAGAGGCGACATATCTTCCCCGACAACGAGAAATTCGGTGGCGCTCCGGTACAACTTGGAGGTGTCTCCAGTAGTCGAAGAAATGCCACCAGGTGCTGACATGGCTTTTGTGTGTCCGATGTGCGGTCAGATGTTCAGTCTTCATGACCGATTGGCCAAACACATGGCATCCAGGCATAAAAGCAAGCCTCATGATCCAAACAAAAGCTACCCTTGCGAAATCTGCCATAGGTCTTTTGCTCGCAGTGATATGCTTACGAGACATGTTCGTCTTCATACTGGAATCAAGCCGTACACCTGTAAGATATGTGGTCAGGTGTTTTCAAGGTCAGTTTGCTTTGGAAGATGAGAAATTCTATAAATGAATCAATAGTATGATGAAAAGGAAAGGAGTAATAATAATTATCTAATTTCATTATTGCTAACAGGTCCGATCATTTGAGCACTCATCAGAGAACTCACACAGGAGAAAAGCCGTACAAATGCCCTCAATGTCCATACTCAGCTTGTCGACGAGACATGATCACTAGGCATCTCAGAACACACACAAGAAACAGTTCTTCCTCGTCATCCACAGATCCTTTGGGAAATGTCTCCACTCCAACTTCAATGTCAGACTTTTTCCCAGATGAAAGGCAACTCAAAGTTGAACATTCAAGGCCTCCTTCATCATCTTCCAGTTTTGCTCCAGACTCACCGTTATCACCTGCACTTCACATCAGCTCACTGTCTGTGAATTCACCACCGCCGTCCTAGAAAGTTATTTATGGATTACTCTGTGCAGTTTCCTTCAGATCTAATGGATGTCACTTTATTATGAAACTTAGGATTTTCATCGACAAATGTCCCATAGCTATTGTAAACTGAACTGCACTCTTCTCGGTAACTGCGTACACACGTCGTTCGTTTGATGTCATGTTTGAGGAACATAATATTGTTGTTAGGATTTAGTTAGAACGAATAACTCGAAGAAATCGAACCCGCACCGATTTGTAATTATTGTGCTAGTGTTGTCGTTTGGAAGTCTTCAGAGGTTTATTCAGTTTCTATCAGACTCTGCAGATTGCAGATGAATTTCCTATTTATAGTGGGAAAAAATCTCCTTACTTCTTTTCTTACGGGGATCTTACGTAAGAAAAAGGGCAAATGAGATATTTTTCAAGTCGTAACACTACGAACCACACAGACCTACGAATTACTAGTAGATAGTTGTGTATTTGAATCGAACAGTGTAAAATTGTTATTATTACTCAATTTTCAATGATCTCAAATCTCGTTTCGAAAGTCCGCATATACAAAAATTACTTCCCTGTAATAATAATTAGATGAAAATACGAATCACATTTTATTTAGCCGGTGCAGAGATGACTGTGCCATATAACGCATTCTTGTAGTGTAAAGAAGCAGACCAATATATTAACTACAAAGAGTGTTTTGTAACGAACCAAATATTATATGTCCGGTGTGAAGTAGACTTTAGCTGGTATAAAATTACTTAGGAAGGTTAGATTAGCTTGTGTAACGTTGTATGGAATGAAGGAATTATCGAAACCCAAGCTTATTATATAACTTCGCGAGCACATCACACACGCAACAACGCAGATTGGTAATCATGAGCTGAATGAGCGTTTCTGAATAATTAAGACAAATGTTGAATGTAGACAGTAACTGCATGACCTGATGTAGTTGCATTATGAAGAGAATTGACCTCATCCAAATGAGTTAAATTTTCTTAATCTGAAGATACTCTTTGTACCTTAAGAACAAAAATATGTCTTATTGTGTAAAACAAAAATCTCTATACAAAACTTGTAAACTTGCAACTGGGTTGCAAATTCGTTAAGCAGCTCAAGTACTTATGAATTTAGTCTTACACTAACTTCATCTGTAGTTGGACACTTGCTACAAGGTATTATGTAAGAATTACTGTTGTACTTTCTGTGTCCTTCAACTGTGTACAGTGGTACTTTATTACGGACATGGATCCAAAAATATTCGTAGATTTATCATCTATTTCCACTCCCCACTTAACCCCTAAATTGTATAACTGTCTACTGAGAGAGCGTTACTTCATATGTATACACTTGTAACCCAAGACACAACGACCAATTATAATGATCCCAAACTGTCCCAAGATAAGTTGGTAAAAAGAGAAACAAACAGACTCTAAGATGTTACGCTTACTCGAAGAAAATATGTGTGTGCAGCCACTATTAGGATCCAATGATTTTTATTAGTATATGTATCACATAATTCGGTAATAATGTAATATGGAAATCCCACTGTTTACAATTGATTGATCCAGAACCAGCGATCACATTGAGCTTACGAATAATGTATTATCTGAGGTAACACCTTTAGCGTGTATTCTTTCATCTTCTAAGCATCGTGTCTCCTTACTCCTTCGTGATACGATCTAACAAAAAAATCCTCGACAGTGTCGACAGAATCCCTACATATCTGGAAGTTTTGTAAGCAGTGTCTTGAGTTGTTCATTACAAAGTAAAATTCGGATGGAATCACAGGATTATATATATGACGTACCACAGAATGACGTACCTTCCCTTCTGTTACTCTCTCCACTGAACGAGACAAGAGATAAAATTGTAGCAAGAAAGAGGATAATTCAAGCTCAATTGTCGAATAGGAGGTTTTTTGAAATCTCCAATCCAACGTTAACTATTTTACTACAAGATGACAGTAATAAAATACGAGAAATTAGACTACATTTTCAAAGCAAGGGAAGTTACACTGAACTATCTATACTATTACTGCAGGCAGTTTGTACACAAAACTAGTAGAAAATTCTATTTCTCTACACACAAGCTATTTTATACTGCATTTTCAGTTGCACTCACTTCAACGTTAAAAATTAGAGTTGTACTTGATTGGAGCACAACTACTTAGCGGAAACGATTATTTGAGGAAAAGGTGATTCAAAAGAGACCTGTGGAATTTTTAACCCAACTTATTTAAAGTACACATTTTACCCAAAGAAACAATTTCTCCTTGAGTCCGAGATAAGCAAATGTTAATCCCAATCCAAAATGCTCAATTATCCTATATTAACAACTATTAGATATGCAGTTTCTTTGGTCTCACCTTCGAATGTTGTGTATACATGCAAGTGATTAGGTGTATATCTCGTGGATGTTTTTATTCTCTTAGGTCATATCGTCATTATATCTCATAAATAATGGTTGAAACTGTAAATGGATTTCCTAGAGTACCGTATAAGCAGTTATGGAATCGACATGGTCGTACAAATATCCCCAAACTTGTGATAAACGTTGTAATATGTGCATCCGAGTGAGTAGAATATGTATAAAAGCTTGACCCATGCTGATATTAAACTTTTAGTAGTGTATGTTGTGAATTTGTGATATGTTTGATGTTGATAAGTTGGTGACAAAAGACGTAGAAAAGATCATAATATTCATATTCAAGTCTCAGTCCTATATTTATTGCTAGTTATTTGTACTTTAACAATTGATTTTAAAATCAAATTACGCTTACGAACACAAAGATAGGTTTAACTTGTTTCATTCAAAGATTTCCAGGTGTAAGAAAATCCTACTTTTCCAGTCATAAACCATTTCTGATGATCCAAAATCCACTCGATAATATTATAACTGTATTTTTCTGTTGTACTCGCCAGGATACACGAAGGCTCATTTATAATCATCTCTGTCTTGTATATTAATGAGGTAATATGATTTATATGTGACAATAGTTTATCCTATTAAGTCTTCATTATTGTATAAGTTAGTGAATTCGGTTGAGTGCCATGTGCCATAATTAAGTAAGTTGACAGAAGCAGCGACTGCGTCAAAAACAACTGTATAATTGATACACGTGTAGGGTTTAATGGTTCGTTACACAGATAACTTTGTTGTCTTTATTCTTGCCAATGTATTTAATATGCTTAGCAATTAGACTTACCGAGAATCGTGTTAAATTTTAGGTGGCATATTATGCATTTCTTAATTGGCTCAGTAGTGGAGAAAGTAATTTTTATTGTAACTAGATTTTGTTAATTTTTGAAAGCCAACTCTCAAATGTGTTTCACTGAAATGTTTGTCCACTGCCCAATGAAGATGCATTATAATAATACACAAATGTCACAAACGGATTGTCGAAACATAAAGCAGGCTCTTTTATCTTCGTTTTCGATCTATTGCCGTCAACCGTCAATATGAAATACCGGCTAATTGTCTAATGTCCAGGGCTGGTAGTTTGGTGCTGTGCACTACCCTCAATTATTTCGTTTAAAACTTAGCCATGTCACATAAGAATTGTAGACCAATTTTACGATGTTGAAAATCGAATGTTTTTCCTTATACATAATATTATGTATGTAAACAAATGTTATCTTCCCTACATTTCTCATTATTTGTAGAGAAATGGTGTTAAAATAATTGTATATTTTTTGTAATCGCATATTTTGAGAATAAAGTTGACCCTGTGTGATTTAAAAGTAATTCCTGTTGTACAATCAATGTATGGTAGTCTCAGGGTATTTAATCATCACATCAAAAGATTCATTTAATTTAATTAAGTACAATTTGACGATGCATTCATTACATTAACGATAATCACGAGCTATTGTAAATTAACTGCGATTGCGAGCGCCCACTCGTTGTTTTGGACTTTGATTTCTTTGGCTTTAGCGTTCTGGAAATCTCTGTCATATTTCTATCGAACAAAACTAAAGATGAGGTCCCATTCCTATGCTTCTCCACTTTGTATTTCGTTGTGCAATTTTTGTTAAAGCATTTTGGAGCTAGCAATTGTTTTTGGTATTGTCGCTTCAACTCTTCCTGAAGTTCTTGAGCCGGAGGGGAGTCTGGTGCAATAAATTTCAGTGCGCTAAGAGCCGTTGAAAGCACTGGAGTTGCGAAACAGTTAATGCTGAAGGGTATCTGGGACTGAACTACGGCAATCAAAGTGCACTCTGCGAACTTAGCGTAGGACTTGCACCAGTATTCTTTCGGGTTGAACTCAGCTGCCGAAATACAAACATTTCAATATTGAGACAATCATTATTAAAAAATTAACTCTCGCAACATGATTATTTTCTTACATGCGTAAGCGAAGCATTCTTGAACTTTAGGAAGCAAGACCGCCTGAACTTCTGGGTGAAAAGTCTCTTCGAAGAAAAAGGCAGCAGCGATGTCGTCAAGATACCCGTTTTCGTCCAGCTGTAAGAAAAAAAGAGTTTTAGATCCTCGGATCCCAGAACCACATAAAGGAAAATCGGATGATTAGTTTTTACCGTCCCAAACTCTTGAAACACGCACTTGAGTATACACTGGAAAATTGCATAAAAAACGAATTACACTAATATAATTACATTCAAGATTACACGTGTTTTCATGAAACAAAAATATTGATTATTTAAAATCGCTTACCCAAGATCTTGTCGCGTATTCAAAGATGTTCTTGGGCTTTAAGTTTGCTACACATTTCAAAGCTGTTGTAAGCGAGTCAATTGTGAAGTCATATGTGTATTTATAACACGATCTAGGTCTGTCTCCGTCCTCTCCGTCTTCTTCCTCGTCATCGGTAAAAACAGGCCTCGCAAACTTAATAGATCAACTCGTTAATTATTGTCTGCTTAATTCCAATTAAATTAGGGAAAAGATTAGTGTAATAAATGCGCTTACCAAAAATATACTAATCAGTACAACTAGTGAATATTTGAATATATGTGTCCGCATTTTTCCGTGTTATACTCCGAATGGGATATGAAAAATGTCCAAAAGAAGTATGCACAAGAAGCGAATGTCTGGTCTGAATAAAAAATCGAAATTATTCTCTTTATATACTTTCAAAACCCGGAAAGAGCTTTGAAAGCGAGATTTTTGGGATGTCCTTGTGTGAGACTAAAGGTCCTCACACTTCAAGATCAAGGTGACAAGTGCGACAACTTCCTAGTAGCCAAAAGGGTTCAGTCGACGGTTCGGCATTCAGCATACTATGGACAAGTTTTGACTGGAAACGGTTCTACATTCGTGTGAGACCATTCGACGGAATGGCAAGAGCAGGTAAACTCTGTAATTTTTATGATCATTGTAATTATTTGTGCTTATCTGTTTATATGAAGTTTCAAGGTCAATATTTATTTTTCTATTGTCTATGATGGTGCGGGGATGAAAAATGTGACTTTGTAAAACAGTTTAAATAATCTAATAAATAGTTAAAAACGACGGATTTATTTTTAGCATTTTTTACTTTCCATTTTATACACATACTTATATCTACGACGCTGCATATGTGATGCTGGACATTGCGAGATGCTTGTTGCTTGCTGAAGGTGGAATTCATCGATTAGCGTTCTTGTCTTCTACATCTTTAGAAGAAATCACAACGTATTTATATCGCATGGCCAGAAGACAAAATATGATCGTGTCCAAGAACATCGCAGCAGAAAACCCGAAGAATTCAGTAGCCTAGAAATGTATTTATAATAATATTATATCATTAGACCACATAAGAGGAGCAGTAGTAGTAGACTGGGATATTATTCATCTAATAGGTCACCTGGGAACTGGATCGATGCTTAGTTTGAGCAGAAAGGATGACAATGACATTTCCAAATGCATTCATCAAATGCCAGAGGGATTGAAGG
The DNA here is from genome assembly GCA_034696585.1 of Isotomurus maculatus. Taxonomy (NCBI): domain Eukaryota; kingdom Metazoa; phylum Arthropoda; class Collembola; order Entomobryomorpha; family Isotomidae; genus Isotomurus; species Isotomurus maculatus. The sequence continues at coordinate 32,104 of JAQGAC010000147.1, read as the reverse complement.
ACACTCTTCATGCTCGCTGGAGCCTGTGAGCCGAAATCCCAATAGTTATTATGATAGATAATACTATAAAGCACTACTACTAATACTATAGTAGCACTATTATAGTAGCACTACTACTATAATACTATAGTTATACTACTAGTGCATTTAAATATTAGAACACTTATATATTCCCTATAATTTTAATAGAAAAGCTTCCGCCTAATCTTCGGAACTTCATCATTACCTGTGTGAAAGAGAATTCCATTCCGGAAACGATAAAGAATATCTCTGCCCATGCCATCAGAATATATTGAGGTAGTAGCCACAGCATATGAACGTCATTTTGCTTTGTGAGAGCCACAAGTTGCTTCTAAACCACAAAAAATCAATAAGTATAGATCTCGATCGAAATAAAAGGTTCAGTCATTTATATCTCACTTGAACTGTGCCGTTTGACTTTGCATCTTCGTTAACAAGGGCAATTAACAAATAGCTGGCTCCATTTTGTAAATTCGCTTCTCCCAACGACCCCACAGAAGTGTGGCTTTGGTTGACTCCTGTCAAACTATAGCTGATAAAATACCTAAAACCAAAAATTACAGGCCAGCCATCAGCATCCTTTAAAAAATTTCGAACATGTCGATTTATAATGTATTACGAGTTCGGATGCATCTCAGAGAATGCCTGGGGGGACTCAGGATGTTCGCTGTTGTCCACAATTCTGAATGGCAATACTTTTTCAGATTGTTGATTCGAATTTTTGAACTCAAGTGTTAAGGTTTTAGTTTCCGATGGAGGAGTCACACCTTCTTTTCTATTTAGATTGACTACTCGCACCCTAAACATCGAATTCGAACATGTAACTAAATTCCAAAAAAGTTATTATAGGTTAATAAAAACAAACACGTTAAGTAGTACCTGAGTTTTGCATTTCCTTCGTTAGACTTTTTAAAATCTTCTCGTGTAACATCATTGATAACTGCAATACTTCCATTACGAGCTTTGTAAATAATTACACTATGTAAAGATTCAGAAATCAATTTAATTTGACCCTTCCATTCCATAAGCCCCACAGAAGAATTTTCTACGAATGAACATGAAGGATTCGCAGATATCACAACATCCGAGATTAATTGGTCAGAGAAAATAATTTTCACTGTATCATGTGGATTTGAAACAGAACTGTCCATTCCCATCGGCTTAATATCTATTGCACAAGGCAAAGTGTTAACGAAAACGACATGACTTGTCATGGGTTCAGGTGGTGTGTAGTATGATTTCTGTTTGAGATTGATAAAAATGGAGTTATTAATCCTTGAGAATTCTGAAGTGCGGACAGTACTGGACAGTAAAATAAATGTATTACCTCGATTTGAGTCTCAACTATTCCTGCGACACAAAAAGACGCTGCTGCAAGAAAACCACCGACACCCATCCGTTGCAAAGGTCTTTTAAGTAGATTACATTTGGCCAATAAAGGATATACAACCGTTTGGAAAATGGGGATGAAGATAAACATTAAAATTGCATTGCACACCTAAAGACAATGAAAGTGAGGTTAAACTTCGTAACATATAAGTAGTATAGCTTTGAATTCTGGGAAGTGAATTTTTACGTACCTGCATCTGGTCAGGTTTGATTACGTAGCTTCCCAAGCTCCCAGTCATTCTCGTTGCCTGTAGGGTCCATCTTGAGCCCTTGAAAATAATAGATCTACAGATTAGTTCAGCGTATTTCTACAGACGGGTAAAATATTCTAACTCATATTTATGAAAATAAAATGCTTGCCACGGATGTGCTTAGGTCTAATAGAAATTGAACACAACAATCATATTATAACTAACTTTACCAGCTGCTCATACAGAGCGAAGAACATCGGAATAGGTAAGTAGTACACCAACACGCGGAGTAGTCCCTTAATATCGTCAATAAGCTGAGCATCATACTTATCTGACGCTCGTTCCAACCAGTGCCTCTTCTCATCTTGTGGAGACTTTTCTTTTCTCACTGCGTACTAAAGATAACACAAACCCTGATAACTAATTTCTGCGAAATACAGCTATTTAACTTTCCAAATAAAACACACCGTTATGCATCTGACGACTTGAACTAGAACATTTCCAGCCGGCTTTTTGATTTTGTAGAGAGACTTGCCGCTTACAAATATGACTAGATTTGAAGTTTCAAAACCATGAATGGAGTTCACAACTGATTAGTTCAAGGTACAGGTACAGTTAGTTAATAACTCATACCAACAGCCAGGACCATAATCACCGCAGGAACTCCAAAAGCTAAGGGATAGCAGGTGTCCATGTCAAAGCAATGAACATCTCTCCTGAACACAGGAGTTATCACTAGTCGAATAAAACCAAATCGTACTTAATCACTCATTACTCATCAAGTCCCTTTAAGAATTTTAGCATCTTAATTTAAGTAGTTACCAGTAGATATCATATTTCCAACAGTCATTGCAAAAAAGAAAACCGAGAAAAATTGCTGCATTTGCTTTTCTTGCTGGGGCATTACAAATTGTTCCCCTCCAAACGGTGCCTGTAGCAGAAAATAAAATAATTCATACCAACTCCTAGGAGTTGTGCTTCTAGGAAGTACTTCTCAGTTTCACATACCACGCATGGCTTCATTCCACCGGTGCCGATCGACATTAGTAAAAGTCCTGCCATTGCTAATGGACTTTAACCCACAAATACAAATTATAGGTTAGATAAACATAATGTCCAATCGTACTACACTTGAAACACTAAATAAATACTCTTACGTAGGTGGTAAATGAAGTGGAGGAATGGATGACAACATGAGAACAATATTTCCAGCAGCAAAACATATTGATACCATCCAAACTGTGGTAAACTTTCCAAAAAAAGAATCAGCAATTATCCCCCAAATGACAGGTAGCCCGTAGCACAAAAGTAAAAACGTGTGATAAAATGTCGTCGCTTGATCTTCTGTAAATTGCAGCATATTTCGCATGTAAATTGTCAGGACTGCTCTCATTCCGTAATAAGAGAATCGTTCGCTCAGTTCTGTTGCAATTATGAAGAAAACTGCTTTCGGGTAAGGCAGTTTTGCAGGAACTGATCTGTGAGACTGTAAACGACAAGCAATTTTTAAGACAGTTTGAAGCATGTTTTATAGTTTTCTTACCTCGATTTCTTTTTGAGAACGATCCATGTTGTTTAGTTCCACTGGAGTCATTAATTCAAAATATTACAACCTGTATATTGTCAATAAATGATGGTTTCCCCAGTTGTAAATCACTCCGGCAAGAGTTAAAAGAACCAAATGACCTGCTCAGAGTGATTTCAATAATTGGAGTCCGATATGAAAATGGGATTAGGGAGAATAGAAGAAGTTGCAAAAGTAAGTAGCATGTTTTGTGCAAGGTGGAACAAACGCAGAGGAAACTGCGAGTGTGTGCATTCTGCATTTATTTAGATGCAGCTATTATAATGAATCGCGTCGGTTTACTAAGGTAAGCTCTGTAGGTATCCAAAGGCACAATACCTCATATGTATGACTGTCTGTCAGAAAATCAGAGTGTACCGTGAAGAACATGGCTGGATATGGATGTTAATAATTCTCAGTAGGGATAAATATAACAGGTAAGGTTATGTAGAACGAACTGAACATTAGCTTTAATGACAACCTCAGAATTTACGCTACACAATCACAATTTTCGAAGCAAAGCATTTCAATATCATTCTACAACGCTACAGAATCATTATGTAAAGCACATTTTAAGTGATAATGAAGTAATTAGCATTACATATTTACAATTCATGTTTCCATGATGGAGACGATGGATGTCAGACTGTAATATTGTAATAATGTATGCGTTCTCATTTTGCACAATAACAAGACACCTTTTCAAAGATAATCTCTCTAGATAGCTTCAAATCACGCTGTAAAAGTGTGTGGTTGGTTTTCGAACTCGATGGAACAATTAGGCAGATTTTGGCATTTAATACACGTGTACTAGTCCATATGCCTCCTGTACTGACAGAATGTGTGACAAAAGATCAGTTGAGTAAAAGTAGAGTTACCTAGAACTATGAATTGAATAATCAATTAATCACTGTTCGGTTTGTTAAGCATTGATTTCTGTACCATGAGGTCATAGTCGCAAGAAGTCATGAGGTTGAGGTTCTTATTTGTCATGAGTTCTTTGATGGATTACGCATAGATCCAGTTTTATCATAGGCTGTATAGGCCTCTGACGTATAAAATATTTAGAAACAGTAGAAATTGGATCCCATTAGATGAGTACATGTTACACAAGAGACCAAGAATAATATAATTATGTAGGAGTTACGAAAACAACCTGACCTTTTTCATTATTCCATTATCTGTAACTATTAAAGGTGGGTGGGTCCTTAGACAGCAGCAGAAATGAATGGAGTTTTATGAAATACTCAATTTTGTTTCATCATAGCTGAAAGACATGTTGCATTTACAAATCAATAACTTATATTTATCATTATTCCGTCTATGATGAATTCAAAAAGGTGACAAAACCAAATCTTTACTTTCAATTAGTTTTAGCTAATTAATGGAATATTCTGTTTGTATTTATATTATACACGCAGTAAGATAAGCATGATTAATGTTGTGGGATGATTGATAAGCCATAAATGTAATGTGGAAAACATACTGTACACGCTTTCATTGGAGTTGCGGCTTGCGGCACATAATTAGTAACACTCACAGACATCATGTAGCATTTGAGTTATAAGTATTCCATAAAATAAGCATGGAACAAACAAGCGGAAGCATTTCCCCAAAATATTAATATTAGCCGATTGATTTTCAATATAATTCATTTTCTTGACTTTGTTGACACCGAACAAACTGAATATAATGGTGGAAGTCGAACATTGCTGCGTGGTTAGTCTGGACGCAAAGCGTAAAATTTTGATTTATTTTGCCTCGTGTGACCACAAACAGAAGGTTGACAATTGGGAAGCGTAGTTGACCATAAGTTGACCAATATAACCTTGAAGCATTTCCCAGCCACAAGATCGTAGGTGCCTTTTATCCAGAGTTTAAGATATATATCTATTTTCAATTAGTCTAGCGTCTGGATTCCTTGTGTCAAGACAGTCGAGAGTAAAGAACAAATCCCTACCGATAAGCAACATGAATCCTGCACTTGTGTTCACTTTAACCTTAACCTTGATAATATGCTTCCTCGGACTTTTTGGAAATATCCTCTGTGGAATAGTTTTGGTTCAAAAGGAAATGAAATCTTCATACATTTACCTTCTCCTTTGTCTTACGTTCTCTGACTTTTTGCTGCTTGCGTTGAGCTCATTAAGAACTTTAAACAAGTTTCCGTTTTTCACCCTGCACGACGAAATTCCTTGGATTCGCACATCCTTATTCATCTTAGACTGGATTTGTAAGTATCAACTAAAATAAATACAATACAGTTATACAGTCAGAGTTACGTTACTTAGAAATCATATTATTTCAGGTACTGGAGGCACAAAGTATTTCACAGTGGCAATATCGCTAGAAAGATATTTTGCCATCTGTCATCCAGTTACGATTTATCGGTACTTCAGTTCCGACCGTCGTGCGAAAGTATTTAGCAGTGCAGTCACATTCTTCGTCATCAGTTTAGCCGTGATTAGCTACATTTACAAAAGTTATGTTGATGAAAGTTCGTTCAACATTTATGCAGCCATTATCCTTCACTTCACTCCTTTCCTTGCAGTTTTGGTCCTGAACACCATCATCTACGTCAGGGTAATTATTATTTCCTTAACTTAAATTCTTGCGTAAAATATCAACCATTGCATTATATGGTTAATTTGCAGCTACGCAAGATCCAGGAAAACAGGAAAAAGTTATCAGAATCTGAGCTAAAGGAAGTATCCATCACAAAGATGCTCATCGTCGTGGTTTTAGTGTTTGGAATTTGTTACTCTTTTGAATTCGTTCGTAGAATTCTCGCTTTCTCTGGCTATTTTGACCCAACAAAGCCTTATTATGATTACACAATTAACCACTTAGCAGATTTGTTTTATGTTACCAATTCCGCTGTGAACTTTATCATTTACTGTCTGCTGGGGAGAGATTTTAGAAAGCAGTTCTTCAAACTAATGAGTAAAAATCTCTGCTTCCGTAAAGTTCTTCACACGTTGTCCACAGAATCTCATACTTTGGGCGAGTCTTCAATGGACTCATCAGCAACGACTAAATATTCTCATTCTACTTCTCAAATCACTTAATTTTAATCTTCTGAGACACCTCAATGTATGTACAACAATACAAGTAGACGAAAGTTGTGTTATGAATAAAATGGTTTTTTATTACAGAAAATAATTTCCCAAAAATATAAAACCTCCTTGCGTTTCTGAATGTAGTTTCACACTTCTTAATTATCTACTCAAGTTTGTAAAACAAGTAATATGACATTAAAATTGCTGTGTTCGTTTCGTGCACATAAGTTGTTGGTTCAAAATATTGAACTTTTGACTAAGTTTTATAAATATAAAGGTTTAATTATCGTCTTCGTAAGATGAATTGTTTGTTCCCGCAGGTTTCATTTGCACATCCGAAGATTTTTCCTCTTCTTCAGATACCTCAGTCGGCGTGTAGAAGTATGCCATAAATGCAAATAATACCATGTCTCCCACCATAAGTCCCGCAAACAGAAGGAACTCGTAGGCCTGAAAGAGGAATTTTGATAAATATCATCAATACTAATATTTTACACAAAGGATAAAAATAGTTGACAATAGACATGTTTAATTAATTACCTGACTGCTGAATTTGATATACTCTGCTACAATAATGACTATTACATTTCCAAATGCCACTGTCAAAAGCCAAGCGGCTGAAACCACAGATTTCATGCTTGCTGGAGCCTAGAAATTCAAACAGTAATAAAATACTAATATGCGGGGGGTTTTGTGTTTAAAGTACATTAAAAGTATTGAAACTGTTTGAAAGTACCTGAGAATAAGAGAACTCTAGTCCTGAGATAGAAAACAGAATTTCTGCAACAGTAATTACGAAGTACTGAGGCAAGAGCCACACCATATGGACGGAATTTGGTTCAGTCACAGTATATAAAGTGGGAACGATTTTATTGGTTCCAGTTTGATTACTCGTAGTCAAGCTAAGAATGTAATTTCCACCCAAATTAGGCTTAATTGACCCATCAATCGACATTAATTCTTCAACGCCAGGAAATTCCAAGTACAAATCATATCTGCAAAAGTGAATTATTTAATTAATTTCCATTAGATTACTGACGAATTGAAAGCTTAATTGAAGCTCCGTACTCTTGAGGTTCAGTTTCAAATATTCTTGACACGTTTTTCTTAAGATCTAACACTTTTACGTTTTCTTTGGATCCGGGTTGGCGTAATAAAAGACTAGCGTTTCTCGCAACATACTCGTCAAGTCCAGTTAAAATCAATCTATAGAATCATTCAAATATTTGTACGATTCTTGATAAGCAGACTGAAGTATTTTTTTGTTATTCTAAACTAGCTTACTTCAACTTTGGACCTCCTTCTTTCGATTTCATCAGCTCATCTTCGGTTGCATCCTTTTTAACCACAATCTCATCATTCTTGGAAAATATAGTGAATGTATGGGCCTACAAGATTCATTGAGGATTACAACCTTTAGCTTGAATAATCATAAGTTGATGCCTATTCCCAGCTACATACCTTTTCATCTTCGGCTTTAAAAGAATATTCAAAGTTGTTGTATTTTTGGCAGATCGGGTCGCTGCCACTCCCACTAACAGAAACTTTGTATTCACCAGCTTCAATTTTTTTAAACAACTCGTTCTGCATTGAGTTGATTACAGCTTTATTTAAATTGGGATCAAATTTGAGTGTCGCGTTGCATGGAAGGGTGTTGATGAAATTCAAATGAGATTGGTTTGCTTTAAGCACAACCTCGTATGTAGGCTACCGACAAGAAATAAATTGATTTGTTGATGTGCCACATCAAAATAAGCCAGACATTAACAACTAATTATTGCATTGGGCAATACCTCTAGTTTAAACTCAAGCAGAGCTGATATTCCGAATGCTGCAGCTGCAAGAACACCTCCAGCAGTCATTTTTTGCAGAGGTGTCCTTATAATTCCGATCTTGCTGAAAATAGGGTACACCATTTGGTCAAATATCGGAATTAAGGCGAGGATCAGCACAGGATTAACGATCTGTAAATAACAAATATTCGATTAATATGTCACCCAGCCTATAAAAACTAGTTCTTTTTATATATTCGTACCTGAATTTGATCAGGTTTGATTTGAAACCCGAACACTTCACCATCCATTCTGGTTGCTTGAAAAGTCCACCTTGAACCCTATCGATTATTCAAATTTGTGTAAGTGTCTTTGGTTTTCAAACGTACCATTAATAGTTAGGCCAATGAAATAATCTGCAATCTGAACTTACTTGCTGGTCAAACAATGCCCAGAAGACAGGAAGTGGGACAAACAACACAAGGATTTTGAAGAGAACTTTGATGTCATCAATCAACTGTCGGTCGTAGATATCATCTGCCTTATCCAGCCAGTGATCTCGCTTAGGTTCTCCTCTTCTGACCACAGCGTGCTAGAAGCAATTTCTTATTTATTACTACTACGTGTAATATTAATTTTGCGGTTGAAGTAAAAGCATTTGAGCAAATTTTCATACGAAAATGGATTAAGCGTGCATAAATGCAAACAAATGTAAACATTAAGACAAGTGAGTCTTACCCCAATGCATTTGATTATCTTAAGCGTTAGATTCCCAGTAGGTTTAATTATATAGTATATAGGTCTCCCGAGTATGAAAACAACTGCAATTGATTGAAATTGAGCGTATTCGACAAGTGACATTTAGCAGGTGAGTTAATATTTAGACTTTTGACTATCTCTGATACAATCGAACAAACACGATTGTTCCTCTGAAGTAAAAGCAGTGTGTCAAGTGTATATACAGCGTAATTAGCACGGAGATTATTGACAGATTTTCTTGAAGTTACAATACAAAACGCATGCAATATCAGACAGACAAAGATAGATCAACCGGTTTTAGTGCAGAGAGGTTAGTTTTGCGATGCGCATGCTGTAAAAAATCTCTTCACTTACAGTAACACAACTAATGACTTTTGCAACAATATTCTCTTTAACTGGTCGCATTGTGTACCATGGCTTTCCGATAACAAATACCACTGAAAATTCATCAATCAATTTCAATTAAATCAATTCAATTTTAACCCTATGAACTACTATGAAGTCGATAGTCATTACTGGTTTCAGACCAGCTAATCATCTTGAGCTTGTGTTTTATTAAAACTTCATAAAAGCTTACCGAGAGCCACAATCATCAGAGCTGCTGGAACAGAAAATGCCAAAGAGTAGCAAGTATCTTGGCCAAAACAACCGACGTCTTTCCTTAAACTTGGAGTGATGGCAGTTGACAAAAGACTTCCTGCGTTGATAGAAAAGTAGAAGATGGAAAAGAAAGAACTCAATTGCAGAGCCTGTTGAGGCAGTTTGAATTGATCTCCTCCGAAGGCACTGACGCATGGCTTTATTCCTCCAGTTCCAATTGCAATCAATAGAAGACCAAGCAAGGACAGCGCTCTGGATTATCACCAAGAAATACCGTTAATCTCACTCATTTAAGGAATTACTTTTACAAGTTATACAAGCAAAGCAAAAGTATTGTAGCATATTAGGTTTAGATCTCACTCAATTCCTCCTTTATCCAGGAGAGGAGTAGCTGCAACGGATAAAGTCACGTTTCCAATGGCATACACTATCGACAGGTACAATATTGTTCTGCAATTGATATTCCCAAATGAAATCACTGCCATTCTCCACAGACTAATTTGTTAGAGCTCTGTAAACAAACCTGAACTTTCCTAGCAAAGAATCAGCTATCATGGCCCCAAATAAGGGCGTGAAGTAACACAGTCCGCTGAACGCATGGTAATAAACGGTGGCCTTGTCAGGCGTGTAGTCAAGTACATTTTTAAGGTAAATGGCAAGAATAGCTGAAAAAGGAAAAAGATTTATAGGTATTTATTTGGAATCAGATAAGTCATATTATGCAATTTATACATGCTCAGATTAAAGTAGGCTTGTTGTTTCCTTGATCTAGAATTCCAAGTAAGAATTCACGTCATGAATGTTGCTCAATTTCGTCGAAATGCATTAAGTTGCGTACTTGTGTCCTAATCTACTATTCTGTGTTGTTGCATTTAAAGTATCTCTACAGCAGTTAGAATAACTGGAGATGTTTTGAGTTACAAAAATACTCTCAATTTCTCGGAAATCTGTTTTCTTGCACTTACTACGAATTAATCGAGGACTGTGCGTGCAAATGAAAACGAGTTCTCTGAGGCTCAGGTGGTCAACGAATAAGGAAAGGTATGCAATTTAGTGACAATCGTTTACTACCTTCTTTGAATTCTAATAGCTTTATCGTCTACGGCGGAATGAATGTCATGTGTCACTTTCTAATAATATTGTAGGCATGTAACTCCTTGCAAGAAACTGACCCTTCCTTCGTTCCTTCTTTGTAACTTTATTTACGCTGAGATTTTTGTTAGCTATTTAAAAACAACAAATCTCAATGAAATAAAGTGACCTGCTAACGTTGGAGGTCATCCCTGCTGTTCTAAGGAGGAAATTCTTAGGATAAAATGTGTTAGTAATTAAAAGAGGATGTTATTCTTTGTCTAAATATAACTTTTAATAGGTTCTTCAATGGTGTAACGGTTGACTGCCATTGTTGGAAGGATCTAAACTAAATGCACCTGAATTCTTGCTATTCACTATCTTACATTAATCTCAAATGCTTCCATTGATCTGACCGAACAAATTTGCAACTCACTAACAGGAACCAATGCAAGTTATGCACTTTCGCTTGAAAGCGTTGTTTCAGTGAAGATGAACAAAGTAGAGCAATAAACATCCTTTTTATTTTTAATTCTATATCAGGAAGCATATGCTGTGCATCACAGCACTTCAAGGTGGTCTAACATCCTGTGAAAATATTTCCTATTTAATATGAACTCCATGAATTTTGATCTCAGAAGTCAAATATTGATGAACTCACCTTTCATGCCATAGTACGAGAATCTTTCGCAGAATTCATTGACTACAATGAAGAAGACAGACTTCGGATAAGGAAGTTTCTGAAATTCAGACACACAATATTTGGCTTACAATCATGTATAAACATTATTATCACAAATCACAATATTTACTCTGCATCGCTCATGTCAATGTCAATTCAGAAGTCAAGAGTATTCACACATGAACACAACTGATTGGGAGTGAGAATGACAGCAGAAAACCTGAGAGTACTCACCTCTTCACCCATTTTGACACTTTCAGGATTCCCGAAGGAATCTCTCGATAATAAATAATGTTATGAGTTATCCCAATTCCAATAATTCTCCACAAATCGCACAGTTCCAAACTAACTTCACATGTTGAATCTACACTATCACGAATGAATTAAAATTCCAAGATCCAAACACTTATGAGATGAACTGAATTCAAATCCTCTTTCTTTCGTAGCGTAACGAATAATCTCAATCAAAATACTCTCGCATCGAAATCACTTCAGTAACTAACAAAAATATCCTTTACCAACTGAATGTACATCTTAGGAGAACCTGTTTGGTTGTGTGTTATCAAAACATGTATTCTTCATTCATCATTGTATTTTACTATCACTCTTCTAGCCAAACTCAAGCACGTCTTCACCTACTATCAACTTCTCTCACACATACCTTTCAATTGGTACACTACGAAATGATCGGTAATGCTAAGGTTTGCCTACTTGTAATAATAAGTATGCGTACTTATGCATATAATGCAATTTGGTATTCTCTCAGTATTCAATAGCTTCACCACACCTGTTGTGTACTGTCCTTCAACTAACGCTATTCAGCAACTTCAACATATAGAGACCTGAAACCTCAAACTGCACAGGAACAGATGCATATTCATCTTCATTAATTACTAACGCAGTTAGTGTGGAGACCTATCGCAGACAATTGCAGCATTCAATGGGCTTTAGCGACTACCCTCAAGAAGCATTTGCGATCTCGATCCCCCAATGGATTTACGCATTACATATCTCAAGTTTTAACCACCACAGTAGATGAACCTGATCTTCCTTGGTAATCTCACATCCGTGATCACCGTCTTCATTCCTCATAGCATGTTCAATATGACTCGATCTTCAAAGGATTCCTTGCATCCTTTGTAGTTTGTAACAATACTTCTTGTACTCACTGTGCTCCTCATTGTTAATATAATATGTGAATGCGGTGGAGGTTAACATAAGAAGTAGGAATTCGAAACAAGCAAAAACTTATTGAATATGGAACACTGTCATCAAACAAAACAAGTCTTTCATTGCACTGCATCTTAGCACCGCAGTCTGTGGCCACACTGCATTGTTGTCTGGTACATTAGTGAACACAAGTTTGCAAGAAGCGTCTTATCCATCTTACACGTAAATATACCTGTTCACAATAAGGAGTATATAATCGTGTGGTCATCCTCAATAACACTTTTCGTAGGATAGAACAAGACTTACTATTAATGCAATCGAGAATTGGGAGCATTTGGACCTCATTTTCCTCCACTCCACTAAACTTTATCTCACTTTCAGATGCATTCACATTTAATGAATGAAATTGTATTCTTGCGTGTTATGTTCCGCTCACTAATTATTATTTAATAATGCGTTAATTGACAGGAAAATGCTTCCAGGAATCCGTTAATTTTCAGGTCTCCACCTGCGCTGCATTTAGTTCAAAACAATACCAAGTAATCATGAGCGTCTAATAGGCATACGTGAATTCCTGTATCTTCCATACACGAAAAGTCGAAGAGGAAGACTTCGTAAATGATATTAGGTATTTGCAAATCATGCTTACAAGATTGGAAGAGTAAGAATGAAAAATTTATTTGATTCGGTGAACGAACCCAAGCTAATTTATTTGTCAGGAACTATCCTACCTCAAGAATCCACGGACAATTGTTTGATTATGTTGAACGTGGCTATTTTTAGGCGAAGGTACATTGACTTGAGTTGATGGGATCATTTTAGATTCTCATCACTAACGGATTAAGGTTCCTATATGTATCATATTTCCTATTGCCTCCGCAAGATATAAAAGATAAGAAGATGAACCAGAATCGCAGCTTACCTGGAATTCATCTGAATCGTCTTTCTTATGTGGAATGTCTGTTTCTGAATTACTTGTACCTAGAATTCGACAATAATGAAAGTTAATTCCAATATTGGCTGTGTCGCTATATAGCCTTCTTTTTCAATGTACAATGATTCCTACCGTAAGATTTAGCTTCTTGCAAGAGGGCCTTGGAAGAAATACTTCTTTCGTCCGCCAACATCTTACAGGGTAAAGGCACAATTGACGACAGTTAAAATAACCTTCAGTAAATTGATCTATTTTCGTGGAGAAATAAAATGCTGAAGATTCTACGTTACCACACTTACACTGAGCACAACAGAATTTAAACTGCTTGATAAAATTTAATGATGATATACCTGACGTCTGAGTTATCATTAAATGTGCACGTAAAATACTCTACACTTGTTGACAGTCAGCAGAAGATACTGGAAATTATAACAATATTTACTCTTGCAACAGACAGTTTAATACTCCAGTAAAAATGTCTGCTTCAAAGGTTCATATCAAATGGGGTTTTAATGCTCATGCTAATATTCGGTTCGCTATCTGGCTTATTTGCTCGTGCTAAAGTGCAAAGCACATAAAACCACTTACGAATGCCACAATATCCGGAGCTAAAACGCGAAAAGATTATTCGTCAATGAACACTGCACGTATTTTGGTATTATTTTATGATATGCAAGAACAGACTCATTACAAAACAGTACCCGCATAAAAATAAACTTTACTATTCAATACTAAAATGGTTTAAAGAGTGAAATTGGGATTCGTATTCAGTCAAACATAACATTGTAATTTGACAGTCGCAGATGACTTGAAATATTTCTTTTCGCGTCTCTATACGCTTTAAGTATTGTATCTAAATCGAAGTGTCAAAATCTTATTTACAGGCAAATGTTCTGCGTTCCTAATAACCTGCAATATCGGAAAATAGTGCCATTGAGTTTGTATTTCAATTTTGTTTCATGATTACCAAGCTTTTGTTAAACCTATGAAAGAAGGAATTCAACAAAGCTTTTGTGAACTCGCATTATCCTCAACCTATATTCCCACAGTTAATTGAAACCGCCAGGGCTAAACTGCTATTTGATGAATGAAGTAATTAATTTAATAACACGCTCGAATCAGGCTAAAATTCGTACTTTTTATTTCACAACAAATTGTATAAAATTCAAAATGAAACAAGATGTATTAAAATCTTTACACAGTGATGGAACTAGCGAAAGACAACCACTCCTGTACATTGTCAAAAGCTAATTTGATTTAATAATTTACTACTTGTGTCAAATCGTAGCTAAAACTGGCAAACTACACTTTTGCTTGTTGCGTATCATCGTCAATAATATTTTGATAAAATTATCGTCTACACATCTTATAAGCTAAAACTTACAGATTATTTTACAAACTTACTTCCACTTCGAGTCTAGAAACATTATTAACTCTAAAAATTTCCATATGCAAAATAATTACAATCTGAGAGGTCAGATACCTTAAAGTACGGATAATCAGTACACATCACTTATAATTTATAATAATACAAAATTACATTAACTGACTACAAATGTGAAATGACCACGTTCAGCGTAGTCTCAAGATCAGATAGCAACCTCAGATTGAAGTCTAGTTTTATTATTACTTATGCCTTCATTTATTCTTTAATATGTAATAGCAGAGAATTGACATGCTGTACAAAATTCTATTTGTTTAATAACTACGAGACTGATTGGAATGTGCAATCATCAATAGGGAATGAATGTTGATAATTTATAATGTTTATCAGGATCAAAGGAAACTTTCATTATTTATGGTGACTACCGTGTGGAGGTCGTGAAATCACTTATACTCGATATGGATTGGGTGGCTAAATATGTTGTGTTGTTATTGATATAGTTTCGACAAGTCGTAAAGATACGTATCAAGATATTTTTATCATATGTGAATTACCAAGAAAGGT
This sequence comes from Isotomurus maculatus, assembly GCA_034696585.1. Lineage (NCBI taxonomy): Eukaryota > Metazoa > Arthropoda > Collembola > Entomobryomorpha > Isotomidae > Isotomurus > Isotomurus maculatus. The sequence goes on along the minus strand of JAQGAC010000147.1, from coordinate 16,944 downwards.
GTGAGAGGTAGTTGGAACCAAAACCTGATCAGTTGAACAACTTTCGAAAATCCTTTATATTTTTAAGTTGAAAACAACAAGGGTAAGTTGTCTATGGGCTGATGTTCGTTTCCTAAAAGTACTTTTCAATAGAAAGGAAGTTCTTAAGCATCCGTAATAAACTTTAAAAAATCAGTTACAGGTTGTAATTAACTTATTAGTTATGTAAGTAATGTGTTTATAGATTATGCATAATATTTATGCGTTTAATTAATATTGAAAGAGAGCATTTTCGTGACAGTTCAGCGTGAATGTGAATGAGATGCGTATTATAATACTGCTCATTAATTATCATGAACACTGCATACAATAATAATACGCAGCTTTGAAACACACAAATATACTTCGCAATTTCTGGATGATTAAAGATTCCTGATACTTGTATACATTTATTGATTACATATTAGTTTTAGATATAATAATATGCAATATTAAATATGTATTCATACACATGAAGAAGGTGTTTCATTCTTGCATCAATCGCTCTCACCAGATTCAGTTAAAATATTTACCACAATGACAGTTCAGCTTTTTATTCCTCACACACGCATCGCCAGCTTTTGACACAAATATTTAATTGAATCTATTATATAAATAGTGTTGGTAACGTAAGTTGAAGAGTTCTTCGATTCACCTTTTGCATAAAGGAGGTAGTGTGCATGAACACTAACATGAATTATTCAGACAACGACCTTTAGGTAATTGGAAATGCAGGTTTTGTCATCTAAATGGGCGTGAAGGTAATGAAAAGATGGGATCCAAAAACGCACAAAGCTTGTGCAAAAATGTATCATCAGCCCACTTCACGTAATAAATAATTTCACGAAGGCTTTTATTCGAATGATTGCCTTATTACCTACATATCTTCTGTGCACGCTTGAATTATAACACAAAGTCTAGCTAAAATACGACTCAAAAACTCAAACACCTTTTTTCCTTGTGATTCCTTTGATGTTTTGTCAATATTGATTTCTCTGTGAAACCGATTGTTTGTGACTTTTTGTTGCAGACAAGTTTATGTTTATGTCTACGCTGGCTACGCTCAAGAATCGATAATCATGAATAGATTGGAATGCATATAACATAAATCGGTTATAAAAATGGAGTCTCCGGTAGAAATCATTGTGCGTTGACATTTCTACGGCCCCAAGAGACCAGACAGGTGCAATGTCACACGTAGCTGATTTTGGTGTGCTCAGTTTCAATTGTGTTGCATCCTTGAATCACAGTCGAATAAATCTCAAGCAGTACGCCTTTCAAGCCTCCCATGCGTTCTTATATGTCCCAAAATAGGTAAATGAAAGGTTAACAGCTTCATAAAGCTTATTAAAGAGATATAAAATGAAACCCACTGAAAACAAAGTAAACATGAATCCCCAGTAGAACATTCCTTCAAAACGTATTGACAAAGATGCTTTCACTTGTTCGCACCAATCTTTGCTTTCATAAGACAGGCTTTTCGAAGTTCTAATCAGTCGAGCAACCTAAATCTTATGATGGTATTGTTATATAAAGGATCTCCGTATAACAAATAATGAGCTTTGGGAAATGTTCTACGCGGACTACAAGCAAATATCATTAAGCTGCCATTGCTGCAGTTAAACAAAAGCGATAATGGCAGACGATTCTCTGCAGTGTCTTCCCGTTCATGAGTGTGTGTGTGATATGGATTATGGATTAGTGTCATGGGTAAATCCCAATGGTTAATTTCCGCTTGCTTTGCCTTCACTACGTCTGTAGCTCCGATCTTCTAAAACGCCTTTGTTGCCTACAATACAATTGTAAGCTTATGTTTTACCTACGAGTTAACTCAGGATTACACGAGTTACTACTGGCATTGTGGCATTTCTCATCCTGTGTATCATCTCTCAATTAAACCTACTGACTGTTACTTTCCTTTAATTGGGATGTATCGTAGTTTTGGGAATTATTATTGTATCATTTTCCTGGCAGTCATTGGTTCATAAATAATAGTTTCCTGTTTCTCAACTCGTAATTTTTGAAAGTTGAATCGAGATGTGTAGTATTGTGGCCATGTAGCTTAAGTTTCATACAACTTTTAACTACAAACATAGTTCGTGTTTAAGCATTTACTTGAATACATTAACATTAAAAGTTTAAACAAACACAAAATTGTTTCATTGCTCATTCACACACAAAAGCTCACTTGTTCTCCGCTGTCATTCTGCATAAAATGTACTCTGCACTTTGCACCATAGTACACGGAGACTGTGCAAACCTTGTGCATGCAAAGTAGCAAACTCTCATGAAAATATACTCCTTTGTATTCAAAGTTATTGCAGAAACTCGGACGTGAGTTTAGAGGACTCGCGTGGCAGAATCGTAATACAAGTTGAAGAAGAATTTTTAATTATGTGAGAATACATCTTAATCCTCAAGGGATTTTTATGAGTAATATTTCCATGAAACTAGATCCACACACGTTGCACGTTGTGTTACACAAGCTAAAAAGCTATCTCTCTCTGCTACATATTAATTTTGAGACCCGATTTTTGAGGGAAATATTTCATGCGTGCTATGCACCGCTAACTTCTTAGAAAAGACTACATGATGATAACTTACAATAAATCCCTAAGCAGAACCATTTCATGTTAGCTTTACATTAGTAAAGTTGGGAAGCACTTGATAAGATTTATCAAACTCTAGAAGAGATCAGTTCGCTAAGTTCGCCTCATCTAGAATCAATACCTCGTATGTATATAACGTATAGTTTCAAGTATATCGTTAAGTGTCCTAAGGTTGGAGAGTTAGATTGAAACCCACTGCTGCTGCTGCTACGTCTGGCGTGACTGCTACTGAACACACACCAAAGAAAACTTTAGGACAGAATGAGAGGACAATAAATGTAATGTTGATTGCCACAACAATTGGATTGGAAGTTGAAAGTTGTTTGATTACGAAAGGGTCATTTATCACGACACGGAGTGAATCAACTGAAAGTTAATTGCATACAAGAAGTGCGAGTTCAGAGGTGATGCGTGGCGTTCTTATGCAGTCTTCCCTCTGTGTGATTTTGGGTCTCCTCATGGAGGACCTTCTCTCTTCCACTCTGCCCTCCTCCCTACAATATGTTATACTTCCATCCAAATCTAAATCGCTACAATTTGTGAAACACAAGTGGTATGTGTGGTGAGTAGTACATGAAGTGAACTAAATGTGTAGAAGTTCACTAGCAGAACTTTGTGCAGCAGCATGTATTATAATCAGTTTTCCTAGTCTTGGATTAATTAGTAGCAGATTTCACTTTGATTAAAGTTTTCCTCTTTGGACTCTCTTACACTGCTACTTTACTACACTGCTACATCTTCTCTGAAACTCTCTTTGTGTAGTCTTACGTATATTTATATGTATCTCTAGCGTAGCTTAAACAAACCAACTGTCCTACATCATTTTGGAGAATGCAGGGTATTTACAAAAACTTATGAGTTTGAAACTTTGGATGTGTACACACACACACCCATAAGCTTATTTGTTAACTAACACCGTATGAATGAGTTACAGGTTAGGGAGTAGTAGTAGAATTAGTAGTGTACGCTTATACGTAGAAAAACAATATGTACAATATTATATCTTTGTACAAATTCACATACACGATGTGGATACAAAAGACTTTATGAGTTAATTTTAAGTACGAACAAGGCAGACTGCTTGGGTACATGAAGCAGTCTGATACACAAAGTTTTTTTGCTAATCTCTCCCTGCGGTGCCTCTTCTACACTTTCAGCTAAGATACCTCCGATAAACCAAATTGTGTATTTTAGGTTTACTTTATTTGCAGCTTGGGTTCACTTCCTTCAGTGTAATGATTATGTAATTCCAGATAAATTCTTTCGTTGCTCAGATATATTTCCCCTTAACCGACTCTCTCTCTCTCTTCTTTACTTCATTACTGGCTGACGTTTCCTTCCAGGTCTCCAGTGATTGTCCTCAGCTTCCTCGAACTTTCCAAGAAGCTTAGAGATGACGACGAGCTCTCAGGATGATCAAACGAGAAGAGAGAAGACTTATTAAAAATGGTTAACGTCAGTTAAGGCTGTAGGTGGAGAACGCATTCTCATTCAACGAATCGATCTGCAGGGAGAACAAATGTATAGGAAGACGCATACGTATAGACCGGTACAGATCCAACTTGTTTTCTCCAAATAAACAACTTTCGATGAAACGAGATGGTCGCACACAATTTTGAAGGGATATGTTCATGAGTCGTTAGGTTGTATGAAAATTGGCCCGTACTGGGAGAAAGACAACATCTTGAAGTGATACCCAGTTGCTCAGTGTGGTGGTGGTGGTTCAGCTGAATGTATAGAAGAAAGGCGATTTACTTATTGAAGCATGGAACTTTCTCCTCAATCCTTTTCCTGCAGCGGCTGTTCGATGTCCCTCATTTCCCATAGTCATTTCGGTAACAACCGACCGAGATGAAATGGGCTTGAAGGTTCCACTAAACACCGTCTTGAGGCTTACACAAACCACTCTTCTTTTTGACTTGGTGAGACGTCACTGCAATAAATAAAAGTGGTTATTCCATGTCTCCTCTCCAATTACGACTCCTCTTAACTTCACTTCCTCCTTAACTAATCTGTCTTGCTGGGTCGTTATCAATTTGCCTGAACTATCTTCACCGTCTAGACTCGAGACTGTTCCGATAAAAAATACAGGGGCTACTAATAATCGTTAGTTTTTTTCCCCGATGTCTACGAGTCTTTATCTTTCACTTCAGAGTTCACAGCTACTCCCTAACGGACTGTATATAGTCAGCAGTACGAAATTATGAAGTTGGAGAGGAATTATTTGTACTGGTTTTGTATTCGGGAGAAAATAATTCTGTACTGCCTAGCTTATTTGCCTTCCTTAGTGAAATACAAAATACCTGGTTGATTTATCCATAAGTATTGTAAGTATCAACCTCTGGACCGGAGTAAGTAGTATAGTTAAGGTCTCGGGGGACGAAATAATTTGATAATAAAAACCTGAAATAGTTTTTCTGTAGTTTTTGTTCGTTTGCCTTTTCCCTTTAGGGTATAAAGTGGATGGTTCCTTAGTTGGTGAGACTACCTGCGTGTAACTTTTTTGTATTCCATCTATGAATTAGTTTGAGAGTAACGAAAGGTCCTTAAGAGATTGGGGACTAATAATTTATGTGAAGAGAGAGTGTATGTAGAAGAAGATACGGGAAATTTTAGTTAGAAAAGTTTGTGCGAGAAAGTTGATGGGATAGGCGAAGAGAAGAGATATGAAGTTTGTAGAAAGTCGACAGACATAAGTCTAGTGATTTGTACTCTTCGAAAGAGAAGCCAGAGGAAATGGAGGGAATCGTCTTACGCTGTGAGAGGCCGTGAAGGATTTAGTTTCCCATATAACATCGGAGAAGGCGAAGATGCGTCGTGGTGATGGTGTACCCTTGGCTTTCCGCAGGGAGATGCAAGTTTCCCGACTTGTGAAGACTTTCTAACGTAGACTGCTGATGTAAACTATGTAGACCCGTTTTGTCACTTAATGCTATCAGCGTTCCAGCTCCATTCGAACCTGACGCTTCGTTACGACTCTCTGTAAATCATACATAATGATTCCCTTGGTTAGCATTCAAGTGACAAGCCCTCACCAAAAGGAGAAAGTTACGGTATTACCAAAACTATTATTGAGGCATTTTTACCCAAACTTTCAACTTTTACTTACTTCCATGATTGTAAATATCTGGAGACTGAGAAGGTGAGTTGGGTTTCCGACGAGAACAATAACAAAAGCAGAAAACAGCTATCACCACAAATATCACTATGAGGCCAGCAATGATCCCGAGTTGGGCGGTTGCATCCACAGAGCTCAGTAGGTCGAGGAGGTTACCTGCAATTCCAATTTGAAAGACATTCAATTTACACATTCTCATTTCACTCAGTCCGACAAATTGTGTCTTCCCTTGACATGCTTACACGTAAACAACCTTTAACATGGGATATATGAGGTGAGGTTGGAATAGTTGGAAATGTAGGAATTGCTGGAAGCTGCACAAACTGGTACCACAGGAGAGGGTACTCAGGTGCATTTACATACACAGGGAAATTGACTAATTAAGCCACTCAATGTTCTCATTCGGTTAAAACTGCCGAAAGTAATTAGACGGAGATGGGAGTGAGTGAAAGCCTCTCAGTCTTCCTGTCTGCTTTCTCCACAGTGGATAAATTTCACTCGTGAAAAGTGCCGGAGGGTAGTGGGAGGGAGTCAGCCCGGATCGGTAAACCAACTCAACCTTATCCATGATTACTAATGAGAAGTGATTGGCATGACGAGCTCTGCGGCTTCTAAAGCCCCGTCGTCCTCCAGCTCGCAAGTAACATGAGCCCATTAAATGAGACTAAAACTCAACCATGTACGATCCATTTCATTTTAAGACGATCTTACATCCGCTTTCCCTCAAACATCAACGCAACCCGTTCTCTCCAGTTCAATTCGTATTGGGGAAATTGCAATTTCTCTTGTCCAAAGGGAACTTTTTGAAAAAAAGGAAGGAAGGGGCTTCTTAGGCATGCAAGTCATGCTTTCGGTTTCTAAGAGTTCTTCACTTCACCAGTATGAGTATCGATCATTACGGTCGATTTTTTAACTTTGAGCCAACCACCGTTCCATTGACACTACTCTCGTTTCCCCTCAACTTTACACGTACTCTTTTTCCTTTCTTACTTTCGAAAGGAAACAGTGTGTGTATGTGTAGAGAGAAAGTGTTAGAGGGTAAAAGGAAAAAACTAAGACTCACAGTGCATTATTACGCCTACAACACGAAAGATTCTCCTTCCCGTTCGAAGGGATACTTACACACATCAATATTACACCCTTTCCATGCTCACTTCTGGATGTTCACTAAAATTGGCCCACGAGAAGCGATACCATGCAGACTACACAGTACAACATAGTTACTCTATCACCCTACGTGAGAAATGTGAGCATCGTCTGCATAATATTTCTCCATCCTACGAACCATATTTTGCATACATGACTGGATTTTCATTTATTCTGTACACTTGTGTTAGCATTCGAAGTGTTCCCGAGTTCTTAGAGGTGAGAGAAAGTTCTCGTTCCTTAGAATGGCTAGAGAAGTTCTTACTGGAGCGGAAAAATAGAAGAGATTAAGGTAGTTGTTTGCTTTCATATTTTAGACTTTTAAAGGTGGAATATATTTAATCTCTGGAGTTTAGCAGCTTTTAACTAACTACAAATGTGTTTGGTTAGGAGGGTTTGCGTGTAAGAAAGGGCTTCTGAAGGTATTTTAATCATTCAGACAGGAAAAAGGATTGGGAATTTAGTGAAAGATTAGTGTTGACGTTATCCATAAAGAAAAATAGAGACTTACTAGTACAGTTGGCAGATCTTAGTTCGTCGGACCCATCCAAGCAGTTTTGAACTTTATCGCAGAGCAAGCGATTGGTTATGCACATATCTTGGCCGCACACGAAGGCATCCCGGCATCCTTGTGCTGAAAAGAGAGAAAGCAGAAAGGTGTTCACCTAGTCTTCACTTGAGCTCTCAGTTGTCTGTCGGATAAACTCAAGACAAGTGATATAAAAGCATAAATTTATTCGGCCAAAGTTCCCTAGAGTCCCGTCCCAAAGTCCCTCGTGAAACATCCACCAGGCCATCAACATGCACGACTTCCTAGAGAAAGCCTACTTTCATCCTGCCACTTCCATCATCCATCGGCTACATCCAATCCATCTCCCTGAATCCTACTCATTGTCAGCTTTCCATCTTTCTCACTCTCGCGAATGATTTTTGAATTTGAATATCATCATACACGGGAGATAAAGAGCTTTTCTTCCAAGTCCTCCTCATCCTTCACTCCCCTCACAATAACGTCCTTTCCTTTCAGGTACGAATAAATATGCATAATGCACAAAAAGCAGACTAGAAATTGTCATGATTTTCTCCTAGAAAAACCGTCCCACACACAACTTTCATCCTCTGTCCTTTCTTTTTGACACACCTTCCACTACCCGAAAAAACTTTCCACTCACACAAACAAATCCTTCACTTTTCCATCAAATCAAAAGTTTCCTAAATAAATCAATTTTTTTCATTCTTCCGTAATAACAACCACGTCCGTTCTTCATACACACACAACCAGTCACTCGTCGTTTATTTCATGCAGAGCGATTCCCTCCGCTCCCATCATCCACACGAGGAGTAGGCGGACAACTTGGATAACACCACAGGGAGGAAAACTTTCACTTTACCATTTCCTGATTTACGGCCCACGATTTCAGTTCAATAGGAAAACAACAATTCTTCATCGTTCATTTAATCCAGCAGAAAATCACATGATCTTTCTCATTAATTTTTCTTTAGTCTAAACTATCACGCTATGTTGGTTGTATTTGCATGAGTGAATGGAACCGAAGCCGAATAAAAAAATAAGTGCTCGCTTTCCCGCAAAGGCACTCAAGAATTCTTTGGCATGCGGACATAAGATTGGAACGTGAAGGAGACTCTCGAGTGCACCATCTGCTTTCCCTAAGAAAATGCCTTTATCCCCTTTCTTCCTTTCTCACAGGGCTGAAGGTAGAAGACGATGAGATCTTTCTCAAGGAAGTAAAAAGTTTCAGCGAGCAGTGAATGCGAACAGGTAATTTATTCTAGTGTTAATGATGATGATAATAGATAAGAAGTTAGGAAGCATTTATTCCGAATTTCTTAAATTTATGGAGATCATTACCCAAACGTGACACTAATGAGGATCATCCTTCACCCTTTTCAATCCTCAAATCATTTTTCACGCCTCATCTTCTTTCCCAAAAATTCTCTTTCTTCCATTGAGGTTGATTAATGGTGGATGAATTTAAATCGACTTCTACGACGAAGCCTTGAACTCTGCTCGAGACTAGAGTCAGCTTAAAAGATTTTTAAGAAAAGCCTGGTGTACATACATACACAAAAACCTACAAGAGAAAAAAACTTTCACCGGAAGACGTAGTGTGTGTGACTTTGTGTGTGTGAGTCGTAGGAGGAATTTGCAACTGCGTGGAAATCAGTATACACATCCAATGTGCAAAGCTAACCTATTATTTCTTTTTAGAAACAGAAGTTGCTTATGGGAAAGTTCTTTTATTCCAACGTGACAAAGTTTTAAATTGCATCGAGAGATCTAAGGGTGTTACCAAGTGTCAAAGGTCTTAATTTTATGGGACATGAATGTACTGCAAAGAGCTTGACTGTCTCTTATTGTAGTTATTTCCTTTTTCGTGGCCTCACACTATACAGCTCATTCTGTCTTAAAAAGCGGATCAAGAAAGTAACAGCTAGTCATCATTAACAAGAAATATAAAATCCACACAATGCTGCTGTGGTCATAATTTCAGTTCGGAGTCACTGAACAAAGCTAGAATTGCTGAAACAGAATGATAGCTGACAGTGAATGATATCTTCAAGACTATGGCTCAGTATCTCATCGCACTTTCGCACTAAAGCACTATACCCTCTGTGTCAGAGAATGGAACACGATAATATCACGAACAAAACTTACTTGGGTCTTTGAACGCAGTGATGACCATTGTAAATTTGTTGCTGTCAGTCCCCCAGTTGTCTGCAGTGAATTTCAGGGTGACATAATGGCCTCGTGTTCTTATAGGAATGATGCTCTCTGGACCAATATAACGGCAGGATAGCTCAGCCTATAAAGAATACACATAAAGGAACACTTATATTCACAATTACACCCAGGAACTGTTGGTAGGAACAAAAATACTTTTTGGTGTGTGCATCAACTCGATAAACAATACAGATTTAGGACGGAATTGATGTTCTTTGTCTGCTTCTGACAAAGCAATGAGTCTGAGTCTGACACTTCCCTTGAATGAAATGAGCATTAAAATGGGAAATGATAGATCGATCAGAGTATTCGTACTACTGAGCAAACTTATACTTTCGAATTACACTTTCCCTCACTGCTTTACATTGTTTTCTTTTGTTCCTATCTCAATTCCATTCAAGTCATGTCATCTCGCAACTCCTCCAGTCACAACGAGTGTTTGCTAGATTGCGCATTACCACTGCCTACCAATTTTTACTTTTAATTGTACACTCCCTTGTTGACTGTATAGTAGTAAAAGTAAAAGTGCTTTTGAAACATTTTCGTACTTTATCTCATGCTCAAAGTCTCATTATAATTTCATTCAGAGTAACATCTTGTTTGTGAATGGAGCTCTAGTGTGGGAAGAGAAAAGAAAAGTCTTGTAGTCTGCGTAGGTAGAGTAGAAAATAATCAGAGAAAATGCTTTTCCACATAAGGGGAAAATGTACGGAGAAAGTCCTTTTTGGGCGCAACACAAGTCTCATATTTTACTGCACTACTCATGCACAAATAATTAAAAACAGAAAGAATGTACACGAACGGACGACTTGTCTCTGTCACTGTATTAGTGAAAAATTTATGTGCAATTCATGACCCAAGATTCCTTTCATAAGTAAACTCGAGTCGTAAGCTTTCTCCTCAGTGTTGTGTAGAGATTTTATCCTCCCTTGGGTCTTGTGTCTTGAGTTCTCCACGGTCTTAAGTAAAAGTGCTGGTGTGTGTGTTGGTGTATGTGTATGGCCACAGCAAAAAGTCGTAGAAAACGATAGAAAGTCAATAATATTTTATTCCGCTCTGCAGCCGTTTCACACACACACACACACTCGCAACATAAATACTTATTTTTCACTTTAGATAAGAGGGAAAGATTTGTCCCGAAGAAATGTGGGAAAGCAAAATTCTTCGCCAACACTGACTGCTTCTGACTAGTATATTCCCTACAGTGCTAACTACACATTCATTACACCATGAAAGCTTAATCTATCTTGAAATTATTAACGTCAGTTTTTATGTCCTTATTTAGATTTAAACGATGTCAGTTCACGCAGCCAATTGACATGCAACCGTCAAAAGTCTCCGTCTAGTCTGGTCTACTCATAAAGAATTAAAGAGTTTTTCATCAGTAGCGCATTATCTGTTTGGCATACACCGAAAATGATTATAGGTTCTCTTTCTCGCTTAGTATTCCAGTTGTGCAAAAAAGAAAGTGTGGATTATTGGGTAAGTGCAAATGAGACTATCAATTGCAGGAGGGTGTGTGCATTGAAAGAAAAGGAATGTATGTTTGTGTATCATTGAAATTCTTACCCTAGAACTGCCAATGGCATTTGCTGAGTCGTAAATATGCAAACGGTCCCCACACTCCATGTTAAATTCCGTGAATCGTATAAGGAATCTTTGCGAGACATACTCTGCACTAAATGTAACGACGCAGTCGAGATTCTTGTCATTCTTGGAGACAATTACAGCTCCGTCGATCTTCCTGTGCATCTGAGTGGGGAAGTGACCTTTGCAAAGGTTTGCCAGCTCAACTGCAATCGTAAAAATAACACGTTTAGACTTTCTCAACAGCTTCCCACGCAAGAATCTTTCAAGCGGATTTGATTAGTTGAGTTTAGCGAAAGCTGCAGACAGCGGAGACAGGATTCGCAACATGGTTGCAAAGAAGCACACAAGATAACAGTTCAGCTTTTTAAAATAATTGGATTGTAAGCGTATTTTTTGTTCGTAGATCGTCAAAATAGGCGATTACCTTTAGTGCGCAAGCAATGCTGAAGCATTTTGTAGAATTATTAGGAAAATGCCTCTGATTCTGATACTCCTAGATTAAACACCTATTACGCAACTTCACTTTACACAATACGCCAAAAACCGATTAGGTTGTTTGTGTTTCGAAAAGCTTCAGAAGAAAAGACGTGAAAGAATATAGGTTTTAGCTTTCACCATAAAAAATATTGTACACAGTACAGAAGGGTGCAAAAAATGCGCAGCTTTCCATCTTCAATTTTTTTGCTTAAGACTGCTGATAGACATTTTAGACATTTGCTGTCAGCAAAACTACTGGTTGTACTTGTAATTTTGATACACATAATATTTCGGGTAAATGCAATGTGTAAAACTGATGTTCTTGAAAGCAGCAAAGCTGACAGCATTTAAGATGACAGAAGTGACAAGTTAGCAATAAATGTGTGTGTGGTCATATCGTACCTTGTCCGTGCACAGCAAAACTAAAAATCCAGTTTAACTCGATTGGTTCAACATGAGTGTAGCAATGTATTCTAAGACTGGGCATTGGACTGTTCTTTTAATTTCTCGTAGTCGTGAATGATGCATTTTTACTCCCATCGTCACAATGTATCCTTTCACACATTTCATGCATAGGTAGCTTTACACAATGTGTGTGTGTGTACTTTATAACAAGTCGAAAATGTCAAGCTCTTTGATGTTGTGTTCTAATCTTCATTAATATATAAGACCTACTCAAACCGGGCTTTTATCTGGTATGAATTCAACTTACAACTTAAGAAGTATGATGATGAAGTAATGACGGTATACTTTATATATGCAATTTACTTTCTCCACTTTATAGTTCATGATTGTGTTACGTAGATTTGCTGTCACTTTTAAATACCTAATTATTTATTTGTCTTTATCGACCCACGGTCGATAGAGATAAGTATCAAGATTCGAAGTCTTAGCAGATACTACCAAAGCCGCATTCCACTTTGAAAACTGCCTAATAATCAACCTTATATTTTAGTGTTAGTTCGAGTTTACAGAAACATCAGTTTCGCATTTGCAGTTGTACATATCAACGCAACCACTACCGTGAAAATACATCTAATCAAGAACTGTGAAAACGGTGGATACAAAACCACTCAACCTACAACCAAGAAAGAATTTGTTTAACAAAGAAACGTGCACCCACAAATAAGCTGTCTCGTTATTTCTCCATCGTAAAAAGAACTGATTAGTTAATGCAAAATAAATAGCTTTGAAACAAAGTGTACTTCACTTTAAATCTGGGCTGTCTGAATGTGTCGTACTTTGTGTTTGGAACTGTGCCTTAAACCCTTTTACTTCTAAGCTCTTCTACAAGCTGTACATCAAAACACATGGGGAGCCCACAGAGAAAGGAGTTGACTTATCTTGAGCCCAAGTAAATTGCGTGAAATCTCAAACGACAAGATGAACACTAGGCATTTCTAGAAGTTCCAGAAGGCGAAGAATAAAATGAGTTATACAGTTACAGTCCCAGTTTTAGTCGAAGGAAACGGACTTTTTCCACTAGCTAGCATCTACCGCGTAGTGTCATATATCTAGCTTTACTTCTACTGTCTCTGCTTAACGTGATGATAAAGTACTCCATTTATTGAAATGACAGGTGTGTGCAGGAACATTATCCATAGAGCCTTCATACCGTAAAGAAAATTACGTACTTCACTATTTGTGAACAATAAGGTGTAACCTCTGTCCAATCTGTGTGTGGTTGCTTCCCTCGGTTGGGTAGAATGCATATGGGAGCACTTAAAACTCCACCACCGATTAAGTTTAGGATAAAGCAGAGTTAGAAGTGAGAATGAGGGAGTTTGAGTTCATGACCGTCGTTATCAGAATCGATTATATGAGACGTGTTTCTTCTCTCCGGTCCGGAGAAAGAACATTTCCACGGTGCCTTGTGTGTTTTCCAGCTGATAAGGCATGTGTATGCAAAGCACTCGGGATAAATAGTCGAGAGAACTCCACACAAATAACATAATGAAGTCCCCTTCCTCCTCTTGTCTTCCCAAATGTTATTTATACTCAACCTAACTTCCTTCTTTGTTGTCCTACCTAAACTCCGTACCTCGGCACTTTCTAAACTACTACTCCTTTCACACAATCCTCGTTTCTCTTATGTAAACCCGTACCAAATTACGCCACAACCAATGACAGCATTACACTAGTCTATAATAGTAAACGCCTGTTCGTTCCTCACACTGCAACGCGTATAACTTGTGTCGTAAAAGCATGTGAAAGTGAAAGGTTGTGGTTACTGGTCTGTTTATTTATTGTCTTATTCTTGTAGAGGTGCATTTACAAAAGTGAAGGAGATAATCACGGACTCTGACTACGGGAAGGCTACGTGATAAAATGAGTTGGGACGATACTTTGTTATTTGCATTGACTTATATTATAACGATGCGTTTAGAAATTAGAAATGGGTAATAAATTTTCTAAGCGGTGCTTGACACGGAAGGGACACATCCACATCTAAAGCAGCAGCAGCAGTCAAAAGCTTATCAAATGACATTATTACGGTAGCTGTAACTGCGTAAAGTAGCTGTGTAGCAGAAATACTAAATCATCTCTTACATATCTCCGTGCCTCCTTCATGCGCCTCAGGAACATTGCTGAAGACGATGTGGAAGAAAAACGAACAAATTATAAGGTAGTTAGTCCAAAATACGAAGGTGGAAGACACCATCATCTCCGCATTAACTTCCTTTCTCTCTTTAACAAGTCTTTCCCATCTTCCCAGGGATTCTGGTCGCACACAACTCGGTGCTCAGTTCGTGCATTATTACTCAAATTTTGATTGAGTGTGGTGCTTTTCTTCTGCAATTATTCTCATGAACTTTATTACACAAGTGAAGTCATTTCACGAGGAAGAAGCTGAGGTGGGGTTGGGAGAAAGCATTAGGGCATAAGGGACACCACTCGAGTCACTTGACACTCAATTATGCACTTCAGGTGAAGTTGCACTGATAGTCAGGTCAAAGGAAAGAAGCAGAAGAAGCTTCTGAGGATTCATCCTCCTCAAGAAACCATCTTTCATTTCTTCCGTAGCTTCTTCATCCTGTTGGAGACTGCCAGGCTGGTAGGAAGTATTGTGTGTGTGTAGCTCAACGAGTTAATATATCCAAGAGACGCTTGTGGTTTTCTTTGGTAGTTGGTATGTCCTCGTCTTATTCTCTCGAAACCACCACCACCACCACACTAGCAAGTTGTTGTGATGTTTGGATGTTTGTTCGTGAAAGTTTGAAGTAGAACCACGTACCAGTCACCTTCACATTAGTAAATTCTGGCCTGAGTGCATGCTACACTTTAACTTGTACAAGTGTAGTAGTAACTACCACCACAAAACAGTTTGGGTGGATAGTCTTCTTCACCTTCTCCTCCTGTCTGCTTGGTTTAATGGTAGGCACGCAGATACCCTTGTCCTGATTATTACTTTTTGAAGAAAGTCAAGTATTTTCTCCTGGGTGTTTCCATTCTGCTCACTCAGTGACTTCTCATCCTTGTCAGCTTCATTTTAAGTTACATTTCCTCAGTACAAAAGCTCCAGCAGGAGTAGAGTCAGTCACTCACAAGAAGTACTGCTGGCTGCCAGGACACACTTCTTATTTACTTCAATACAAATAATAGTAATAACAATATCTCTCTCCTTCGTTCTTCCTCTGACTGACAGCAAGAGATGTTCAAGTGGAGCTCTTTGATAAGATCTGCTGAATACAACACAATAACCGCACACAGTCAGTACATTTCCAATACGCATAGGCATATTCTTCGTCTACATCAACTTCTCCTGACTCCCAAGAATAAATCAGTTTTATGCGGATGAGTCTCTTTTCTATTGCTTTCTCTCAAACCGACTATCAGAGAGACGCAAAAACTATCAACTGAAGTAAGTCGAACGCCTCCCGTGATGCTACCTAATTGGAACTATGGGAAGTGAAAAATGACGAATGTCAGTTTAGATGAGAGGCAAGTGGGTGGAAAGGAAATTTATGTGATGTATCAAATCTGAAGTTGGGAATCAAACGTTTCAATCCGGATATCCGAATGTCGAGTTTTTCTAGTGTTGTGTCACTTTAAAATTTTCCCTTGGGTATTTACTGCATACTCAATAACACTGACAGTGACAGTACAAGGAAGTTGGCTTTAGTAATATGAATTTCGCCTAAACTCTGGGCTTATTAAAATTTCGTAAAAGGTTATGCAATGGATGAAGAAAAATAAGACACAAAACTTTCACTTAAACTGCCGTATTAGGTCAGTACATTATTTGATGTATGAACCCTTCTATAAAATTTGGACTTGACAGTCTGCCAGTATAAAAAGCCCTGACTGGAAAAAGTATACGAGTACAAGAAAGCTCAAAAGATTTGAAGATGTTTCAAGTAAAGTGACAATTTACCGTTGCAATGAAGGAAGAGAAAAAAACTTTCCACCATGGGACCAGTAGCGGTTACTGTTTACCACTGTCTACAAATGAAATAATATACTCGGAATGAGGAAAAGTCGTATCCTCTTGGGTTGTTTTATCCTTTTTCTTCGAAAGAATTGTGTCTAGAGTTCGTGTGTTCTTATGTTTCCCCCTGGCCGAAGGTTTACTTTTATCAAAATATCAAATCTCTTCGTACCTCTCTCCTCCGGTTGAAGTAGCAAAGCAACACCAGCCGGAACTCCACAGCGTCCTTGTCCCGAGCAGTCCTTAAGTCTGTACTGACTTCTCTAAAGAGCTCTCGCAGGATATACAACACTCTCCGTGTGTGTAGCAGTTTCTTGAGTCCACCACGAAGCAGTGAACCAGATGAACGAAATCTTATGTTGGAGAAAGATCACATGCACTGCACACTCAGTAATGCTGGAGATTGTCTTTACGAGAGACGAAGGAAGGAACTAAAATCAGTTGGGCTTGAGAACAGAACTCTGGTAATAGACGAGAGTTCGTTGGTAGTAGTGCTCGTGACTGCACAGAGTGGATGTTAGTGTGTAGGTAAGTAGAAAGATCTCAAGGAACTATCATCCAGTCCTTATTTCATATAACCTGACAGTAAGGAAACCGAAAGATGTAAAAGGCTGGTTCCAGTTGTGTACAGACTGTAGTTATATACGGTGGATGTGCTGCTGCTGGTTGGCAAAGAGCTACTCTCTCGGTAATGTTCTTACACCGGCTATGTGCACGAAGTCTGTAAAAACTGAAGAAGGTAGTCTTCAGAAGCAGTAGTAAGTTGGTAGTGGATAAAAGGGAGAATGTTTCAAAGAGGGGCATGTACCTTACA
>JAQGAC010000146.1:0-41305 GCA_034696585.1 Isotomurus maculatus | reverse complement strand
CTTTGACAAGGTAAGCTTAGAGGGAGCTTTCACCCACCAATACAAATCTTTGATAAGTTAGAACTGGGTTAAATGAACTCGTCAATGTCGTGACCATTTCTTCACTCCATTCCTCACATTCTGAAACATTTAATTTCAGACTAGTCGAGTTTTGACGTTTTGAGTGAACACATTCGAAGATCTCCCATTGCCCCACGGATCAATAATGGCTGACCCTTCTGGAGCTGAAGGTCCGTCCCTACGGCCAGCACTTCTCGAAAATGGAAACGTTGTTTCCGTTACAGGTCCATCCACCGCTGAGGCTGTTAAAAGTGCAGACGGACGCTGTACTTCCGGTGGTGGACGGGGAAACGCTGGAAACCGCGGCGTGAAGCAGCCGCACTGGAAGAAGTCGACAGACTCCTTGACTTCCAACAAGAAAAGCAAGAGAGAAACTGGCTGGACACAAGGAGAAGAAGGTCGTGGAAGCCAAGACGGTAGCTGGAGGAGAGACAGCCGTCCAGAACAAGGACCCAGCAGTCGTGGGGGTCGAGGTCGAGGAACGAATGCAAACGGTGGACCTCGTGGGGGTCGAGGGGACTCCAGAGGAGCAGGTCGAGGAAGGGGGCGGGGGGTGAGGGGGGGAGGAGTGAGAAGGGATCCCGACCTCAATGCCCTCATGGGGGAACTGAACCCTCCAGACGAACAATCCTCATTGTCTGCAGAAGCCGCTGAAGCTGAACTGGAAAGCCACCTGAAAACGAACTTCGGTAAGCTTATTTTTTTACGTGACCTAGTCGAAGGGATTTCTACAAGTCAATCACTGCAAGTGTTCTATTATAACCTTTTGCAGATAAGTTAAGCTTGGAGGCTGAAGGGAGTGATGATTCATTTCAGGACGCGTCTTCAGGTAAAACGCTTACCGTGTTGATGTCTGTTGAAGGCTTTAATTTATTATTAGTTTAGAAATACATTGAATGAACTTGTGAAATGTCTTCAGATCCAGATCCTGTGGACAATGAAGCAAATGGAGTTAAAAAAGTTGATGCTGTTGAAGGAGAGAATATTTCCACAGATTCACCACCGTCCGAAATGTTGGTGAAGCTAAATGAGTACAAGCGAATGAAGGCCGATTCTGAAGCTTCTACTAAAAAGCTGAATTGGCTTGATGGAAGTCAAGCAGTTCCAAAGACGCCTTCTAGGCGTTTTGTCCGTGGCGATGTTCCTGAGGAGATCGCACAGAAAGTGGCTTCTCTTCCCATCGCTGCAAAGAAAGAAGAGTTTCTGAAGGTGATCATTTGTAGTGGCACAAAACTTCAATCCGAATTCCGATTTAGTTTTGTATATTCTGATCCATTGGTTTTGTTGCTTGCTCAGTTGGTTAAGGACAACCAAATCGTCCTTTTGCGAGGAGATACAGGGAGTGGGAAATCCACACAATTGCCTGTGTTCCTAGCTGAGGCTGGGTACGGAGAGTCCGGCCGTATTTGTAGCACGCAGCCGCGACGTCTCGCAGCAACGTCATTAGCACGACGCGTTAGCGCTGAGACTGGTACGCCACTGGGAACTCTTGTGGGATACGCCGTCCGCTTTGAGAAAGTCGTTAAGTCGACGACTATCATTAAGTATGTGACGGATGGAATGTTGCTGAAGGAATTGATCAAAAATCCGACTCTGTCGAATTATTCGGTGGTCATTGTGGACGAAGCCCATGAAAGAAGTGACCACACCGATGTCTGTCTTGGTACGTTGAGCTTTCCTACTCCCGGGTGAAGTCGAAGTCTCTGTTTTCGAGTGTTTTTTATTGTAAGCAATTTTTTGATTCGTCCGTCTAGCTCTGCTCAACCGGCTTGTCAAGAACAAAATCCGTGAAGATTTAAAAGTGATCGTGTCATCGGCTACCCTGGACGTCGAGAAATTCCAGAAATTCTTCGCTGGTGCGCCCCTCTTGGAGGTGCAGGCGGACTCGCAACTGCCGACTATTGTCTACAGTAAATCAGATCCAGATCACATTCAAGGTGCTGTTGATCAGGTGCTGCAGTTGTTGGGTGTGTCGAAGGAAGGGGTCAAGAAAGCTGTTAGCAAACCGCATGGTACTTGTCTAAATTATTACCTATCTTACTTTTTGCCAATTGTAAGGCACGAGGTATTATTTTAAAATAATGTGTTTATTAGGAGACATCCTCGTGTTTCTTTGTGGGGAGGATGAGATTTTTCAGACAAGGGGAATGTTGAGCGTCGAAATCGCTCGGTGTAAAAAAGAGCAGAATATTGCAGTAGAAGTGAATATACTTCCCTGCTATGGGGGAATGACGCTGAAAGATCAAGAGAGGATCTTCGAGCCAGCTGCTGAGGGGGAAATTAAGGTCTTAAACACACTAAATAATAATTCAGTTATTTTTTAGAGGCATATTAGTGAGGGTCGAGAGTAGTACATTAGGCCTTGCTCACTTGTGTCCACTAGGTCGTTCTTGCAACTAACATTGCGGAGACTTCCTTGACCATCGATGGCATGATGTATGTGATCGACGGTGGTCACCAAAAGGAGGATAATTACGACCACACGTCAGGAATTGGTGTGTTAGCACACAAACGAATTTCTCAGGTAAAAGTCAATTTGATTGAACCTAAAACTGATGATATGCTAATCGATACTGTAACTAAAATCTTATCACTTCTTGTTTCTCCAGGACCAAGCTATTCAAAGGGCAGGTAGAGTAGGTAGAACTGGTCCAGCTGGCGTTGGAATGGCTTATAGACTGTACACTGAAAAAACCTTCAAAACTGAGATGGCGAAGAATTCAACTCCCGAAATCCAACGGAGTAATATAGATGGAGTCATTCTGGACTTAATTGCGATGAATTTAGACGTAGTTAAGCTTGAATTCATTGATAAACCAATAATAGAGAAAGTGTGCGATGCTCTAACGCATCTTCAAGAACTGGGAGCATTAGAGTAAGAACAGCTCGGGTTTTTATTTTCTTGTTGTCGTATTAAGCGTATTTTTCATTACCTTAATCGTTGTTGATCCATTATAGCAAAAGTTGTGTTTTGACGCACACTGGAAAGGTTATGTCGTACTTGCCGTTAGAGCCACCGCTAGCCAAGGCTCTTCTAATGGCCTACTCCCTTGGTTGTGTGAAAGAGATGCTGGTGATTGTCTCAATGCTGTCAACCAAGCATATCAACTTGTTCAAGAAGCCAAAGGGGGATAAGGCCCGAAGAGTCCATGAAGTGAAGAAAACTTTTGCACATGAAGATGGGGATCTCCTCGCTTACCTTAACCTGTGGGAGGAATGGAAGGCTTCAGGATTTGACAAAAAGTGGAACGAAGATTGTCTGAATATCCCCATTCTTCTTGAGGCACATGATATTCACAAGCAACTTGGGACAATTCTTGCAGAGTAAGTGATTATCGTTTAATACTATTAGTGCATTTTCTTACGAAACAATTTACTGATCTTCTGTTTCCCTTAACAGGGTTGTAAAATTTCCCCAGCCGTTTTCTTCCTGTGGGGATGACATCAGTAGGATTGGCCAGGCTCTCGCATCAGGATTGTTTAGGAAGACGGCAGTTCGCAGTCCCAAACAGCGTGCTGCATACGTGACTTGTGGAGGCAGCGGAGTAGAAGGCAATGAAGCGCAAATACATCCTTCGAGTTTCATATCGAGAGATTTCGTCCCTGTAGACAAGAGTGAGAGGTTACCGAGACTGGTTCTTTATCACCAGCTTTTTCGGACGAACCGCACTTGCCTAAGTGGACTGCATGCTGTAGATCCAAAGTGGGTATTGAAATACTGTGGAAGACACGAGTCATCTGCTATTAAGCGGATCAAGGATCTTCTGGAATCATGCGGTCTTGTCGACTGAACATGATTTCAACAAGATCTCAATATTATCAGTTTGTTATGCTTGTTGAAATAAAGTTGCTGTTATATTTAATACGATCTTAAAGCTTCAAATTAACAATCAGGCTCAAATTGGTCATGAGTTGAGTTTGAATTAATAAGTATTTGAATCTGTAAGATATGTCGTATTTGGTTCTAGGGTGAATGCATGGTAGGGACTTGTGAATTATCCTCCTGCTACAGTTGTGGTGGTTGTAGCAGCGGTCGTGGCTCCAGTGGCAGCTGTAGTTGCTGGTGCAGTAGTTGGAATGTTAAGGTTAATGGGAATCCAGAAACCAGGCCAAAATCGTTGCTTGTTCTTATTTCCTTGGGAGTCATCGTCATCGTTTGCCTGTTACAAAGTTTCAATTAATTACCAAGCTGCTGGATAGTGTGTATGAAATAGTTTATTTTATCTGAATTTGAAATCGACTAATACTCACCCCAAGAGCTGCAGGAACGATCAAGCATATAGCTGCGACGATAGCGAAGAGTACTGTGAATTTCATTTTATTGTAAGTAGGAAACGGATGTGATATACCTGAATACTTGAACTTTATGACAAGTAGGTACAAGAAGGGCTTCTGAACTGACATGGATAGGCCGTTTTTATATTCCCCCAAAACACATTTTAAAGCATCATGGATGACGTGTAAATTCTAATTTATTAATTTATTTAAACGTACCTACCACTTAAAATTAAGTAAAGTTGGAGATACAGTTCATGTTGATTAGCTTTGTGTTTAACAGGTGTGCCATTCTTAATGTCGAGATTAAATTGTCGGTTATTCCAGCATTACGATCTCATTGTTATTTCCGACAATGGCATACGAACATGTTTTTGGTCGTGAACTTTTATATCTGTGTTTCGATTCATTCATAATAAGCTTATATTTTTTATTTCAAAACATGTCACTGAAATGCAAATTGTGGAGTATGTCGTGAGTTAAATAAGTGCGTCGCTTAATAAACATTTTGCTTTTCTTTCGCACTAAATAATGCATAATGCTTCGAAATGAAAAACAGGCGCAATTGCGTCAAGAATTTTCCGGTAATTATTATAATAAATTATTTGTTGCTCAATTTCCTGGGACGAATCATTTTCCTCAAATCTACGTCACAGCCGATTTTCATACATGTTTAAAATTCAATGTTAAATTTGCAAACTCCCAAGGGAAATGATTCAATGAGGATGAATCGATGAATGCAAATGGCAAGACTTGTTTCATTTCTACATTGCTGCTTAACATATTTTGGGAAATGATTCAATGAGGATGAATGCAAATGACAAGACTTGTTTCTACAATTGCTGCTAAACATATTTTTATACGGACTAAACGAACCAAACATACCCAAAATTAAAATACATACTGACGATAGGTAAATCTCAAGTTTTCAATTTCATTTTTACGTGTGATAATTTATTGCATAATAAATTATTTTTGGATTATTTAATTAAAGTTGGGGCAAAAAGAAACTTGATGAAGAACTGAGCGAGCCATTTCAACTGACGTGTAGAATATGAACACACGTGTGTTTTCTGTTTTTGTGTTGATGTTGGGTGGTGAGTTGCTCAATCTGACACACGGAACGGTGACTTCGTACTTCAAAAACTTCATAAACGATTTTCATTTAGCAGGTATTAAAATACACATTCTCGTTTAATGTATAAGGATTAATATCACTGTATCGTTTTCTCTTTTTACTTCCTCTTCCTAAGTTCCTCTAACGAAGGATGCGTTTTCAGTCCTCCGAAGTTGGAGTCTCGCAAGAACCAAAGACATAAAGCCGGTGCAAGTGAATATTTTTAAATTCGCAATCTGCTAGTCCAATCGAATGGAGGTTCACGGGTGGGCGTGTCTGGTGGGGGTGACGTTGCTTCTCTTTCCTCTGGTTTTGGGTCAGGGAGGAGTGGTTCCTGTGAGTCCGGTTATTGATCACGACGTCTCCAAGAAGTCGCCTCCTCCAAACCAAGAAGAAGAGACAAATCCCCTGTCTCCTGAGAAGATAAAGAATCACGTGAAGATAGCTGAAGAGTCTTTGGAAAAGGGTCAAGGAGAAGATCGAATAAAAGTCACTGAGAAACCGGAAACCCTCCAGGATCCGTCGCGGCACTCGGCCTCAGACCCTTTTCTCCTCACCTTTCTTCTTGCGCAGTACCCGTTGTCTCAGAGTGTAGCGGAACAGACTGAAATCCTAGAGAACCTGGAGAACTTCTCGCACAAGTTTGAGAATGGACGGGACTTGTTCAAAACTCCAGATGTACTGGAAAAGGTGGTCCTACCGGCTCTTAACTCTTCTCACGAGTCTCTTCGACTGGGGGCATGTGGTGTCGTAGCTGTAGCTGCACAGAACAACGCAGAGGTCCAAGAAATCGCAGTGGATGGAGGCGTCCTTCGGGTCCTGGTGGGTCTTCTCACCTTTGACTCAGAAAAGAGAGACGTCAAGGCTCGAGCTCTCTTTGCTCTCACGTCGCTGCTCAGAAACTTTCCAAAGGGCCAAGGGAAGTTTGTGAAAGAAGGTGGAGTTCCTGCCGTAGCGAAGGCAGCGCTGCAGGCTGAGACGAGGCGTAGGAGTGTGAATCTTCTCACTGACCTGTTAATGGAGAGAAACTTCTGTCGAATTGAGCAGCTAAAACATGGAAGGGTCGAATCTTCCATAACCGAAGAGTAAGTAAATGTGAAATAGCAATGCTAAAATTGTTTCAGAACTGCAAGACCTTTATCAAGAACAGTATTTTAACAATATTTGGTGTTGTTTGGGTTGTAGGGAACTTGAGGAAGATGTAGACGATCCTTGTGATGACCTAAGAACGCTTGAAAAGGCTTTAAAAGACAATGGCTGGTGCGATTTTATGGCGGAAAGTGTAGACAGTTTGGCTGGTCTAGAAATTGCAGATGTGATTGCCACGAATAATGCGGTTGGTGCAAGTGTGGAGTTTTGTAGAAAAGAGTTACGCCCGCATATGAAAATGCTGCAAAATCTGCTCCTCAAATTAAGAATTGATTCAGAGACAAGTGAAGACGATTGGAGTGCAGAAATCGAAACGCTAGAAGACATTGTGGACAGACTTAGTACAGTTCCTGCTAAGGATGAACTCTGAATAGGTATTAACGATATGTGGCAATCGTGGAATATACTTTGATCGTGAAACTTCGAAGTATACTCGATAAACGTGAAGAAACACTAAGTTCATAAAAAGTTTCGACGCTGTGTACTTGTACGCGCATTGTTGAGATTGTTATGTTATTATTATTACTATTTATTTACAGAATTACCAGAATTAATTCATGTCAAATATTTTGAGGAAAATAAAAATGCACTCAGAATCCAGATACTCATTAGCTTATCTAACAGTGCAGAATATCGCCAAATAATTCTAGTAGTTGATCATTTCATCTAATCTATAACATCTACTATCTACTCTGTAATAATCGAAACTAAAAGATAAACTTGACACATTTGCACACGTGAAGTTAAATCATAAATGTATATAAAAAGTACAAAAGTTACTATCAAATGCTTTCAACTAGATCATTTGTAGAAGAAACACGTAAAATGCCCATACAATAAATTGGTAACACAAATTGCACTCTATAATATATGTTCACGGATTCACTGTACTAAAGCTCTGAATGAGTTATAGCTTTCTGTATAATACCTATGATTATAGCTGATTATCCGTATCCGAGTTTACGAAATATCGATGAGTTTGACAGAACAGCCCGTTTCATGAAGTGTCCTCTCGAGTCTGATGAGAGCAAGTCTTGCTAGAAGAGTGAAGCCTTTTGATTGAAGCCCTTCAATTATGGTGTCGTAGATAAACTGCCGAAGGGGAACAGAAAGCTCCTTCTCTGGAAACTTGAAGCTACTCTTTGTTACAGCCAGTATTTTGGCCGTAAGTCTCTTAGTAGAGGAGATGAACTCCCCTTTTCGAAATTCTTGTAGCAATTTTAGTGACAATCGTCGAAAATCGTCATTTCGAGGGTTGCGACAAAAAGCCCTTTCTAGGTTTTTCGGTAAAATTGAATCATTCGCTGCTTCTTTCTGCAGTCTGTCTTGTATAAAATGTGCACTTATTTGCTCTGGACATCGAACAAATCTTTCCAGAGAGACATGCCTGTGAATATCTTCTACATTCACACCTCTCCCGATTCCCACACAAATTGTTGCTTCTGCCAAAGCGGTTCGAAAAATCTCCAAAGTAGGAAATCTTTCCTTGAAAACCTCATGCCCATTCTCCAAAAGATCGTCGTGGATATTCTTGATTTTTCCTTTGATCAGTTCGGATCCTGCAACTCCCCTTCCTCTGCCTGTATTGGCTGCTTTCCTTATTTGCATAATTGCTGAACTAATCCGTATTCCGTTTTCGACAACTTCATAGTTTAACGAAGGTATTATGAAATACAAAATCACCCTTTCCTCCTCAAGAACACCACTGGAGGTTGAAGAAGACGCATATGACTGGTTCTGTTGGGATGGACAGCGAATGAAGTCGAAAAGTCCTTCACTGTCACGCGGAACAAAGATGTCTGGAGACTCTGCTAACTCCTCCACAAACGAGTTGACAAACCTTCTGCTGAATCGGCAGCGTCTGCTACTCTCATTTTCGTTTGAATCTTCACTCTCTTCTATTTGCTCAAAAGTTGGCCACGGTTTTTGCAACTGATATAGCTGATATTGCCTTGCTTCGGATGTGGATGGACTCATCAAGGAGCCTCGGACAAACTTCATTATCTCTTGGTGAACTGTCAGGAGATAAACACTTCCTAAAAGCGTCCATCTGCCTTGCACATGCCAATATACAGTTCCGCCTTCGTCTGACACGAGAAGTCCGTCTACGAGACTCAGGAGTTTGTCTGAAAGTACGTGACCGCTACTGTTTTCGGTGAAAGTAATCTTCACTTTCTCCAGTCTTTTTAAGAAGGCTTCGTCTCGGTTAACATGTTCGCTTGGATCGAACTGCATCAAAGATGAGTCTCTGAGAGCCAAAACCACTTCTTTTAAAGTAGGTGGTCTCGCTGGCCATTCCGAAGGAGTCTCATTGTTGTTGTAGATTACCTTGAAATTCTCGCCATTCATAAACCGAGTGAAATGCTTGTGAATGATTTCAAAATTCAGTAACTCGTCAACTTTGGATTGATCTTGACTTGTATCGGAGAGTGCGTTGTGTATAATTCTGCTTAATCTCAAATTTAAATCCCCACGACTGCCTTTATCCACAGGGGTCAAGTACTTCACATGGGCACTCGAATCAATCTCCGTCTGTCCATATATGTCGTAAGTAGTATCCCCTTTGGCAATAGATGAGAGTATGTCCAAAATAGAAAGACGGTCGGCAGCAGACAGCCGAGTTTGAATGCGAATCGACCGCTGGTTGACAATAACCTTCAGATTACTCACAGGACGGTAAGGAAATTTCTTAGACGGGGGCGGAGTTGTCTTCGACGGTGATTGTGTTGGAATTCCATCTTCATCCCGTTCAAGATCATCGTCACTTTCGGGATCTTCGTATTTATCCTCGTTGGCTGTAAGCTTACGTTGAAATCTAGCCAATTTGAAAATTGAAGCAGTGGGCTTGACTTCTGCAGTGTAGTTGGTGCAGAACTCCAACAAATCAAACGGATTTTCCTGTTGTGCAGTTTTATGAACCTTACGGCTTTGCACT
Organism: Isotomurus maculatus; assembly: GCA_034696585.1. Classification (NCBI taxonomy): domain Eukaryota; kingdom Metazoa; phylum Arthropoda; class Collembola; order Entomobryomorpha; family Isotomidae; genus Isotomurus; species Isotomurus maculatus. The sequence continues at coordinate 31,769 of JAQGAC010000146.1, read as the reverse complement.
TCTGTCCCGACAAGCCCTTTCTTCGTCGATTCCACAGCACCCTTCTCACTCAAAATTCTTGCAGCAACTGTTGCAGAAAATGAAAAGTCGCAGTACTTTTCCACCACAGTCCATCCTGCGCCAGTGGAAACTGCGAATATCTCATCATTTCCTCGATAGTGGAACACCACGGCATGGATTACTGATGAGCTCATTCTTACGCCAAAGTCGCGCAGGAACGGTATCGCCTTCTGAACTTCCTGAACGAAGAGTACAGAGTGGAACCCCTCTCCTTTGAAGTGCTTCCGATCCCTTTTCTTTATTCTAGGCTCCTTCTTATTCTTAATGTCTTTGTTGACGTACTTTTCCGACTCTTCGCTATCCTTACTTTTCTTGATTGTGTTGTACGAGTCTACTATCCATTGAATCTTTTCCTTCAGAAGTTTGTAACGGTGGTTCCGTATATCCGCGTCAATAGCCGCTATATCAAGTCTACAGATTGAAGTCACTTGACTTTCGCTAAGCTTCTTGCCGTATGCAACTTCATCCTCATCTTCAGACGACACACTCGAATAACGGACTCGAACTAACCCAGGATCTGGAGGTCTATGGCAAACAAGATACGAATATTATTATAACTGTTCTCAATCAATATCATGAAAAATCCGAAATTATAACTTTTAAACTGTAGAACTTACTCAAAACTCTCATGCGAATCGGAGCTATCCCCATTTTCAGACGTACGGTCCTCGTCATCAATAAACGAGGAATCTAAGCTCGAGCCTCCTGAGTCCGATTCCGAACTCTCTTTCCTTCGATATGAAGGAAAGCTTACAACTTTATTTTTCACCGGTATCGCGTGTTGCGATTGCTCATCTTCTTCCTCAGAAGACGAAGACAGAATTATTTTCTTTCTACTTGCTTTTGGGTAATCTGCAACGAAGACAAAAATGAATCATTTTGCACGGTAGGTTTTCACCTCCTCAGCCCCTAGTATTACATTCAAAGTGCAATTTATTGTTCAACAAAAGTATATTTTACCATCGGAGTCTGAACTTTCTATTTCAGAATCAGAGGACGAGATCGTGTTCTTGCGTCGCTTCATTTCTTGGTCGACGGACGGAGTATTGTTCGACAAGTAAAGGGCTGGTGTAACTGTGTAACTAGTTGAGAGTCCTGCGAGATGTGATGATGCTGCAGTGCTGACAAGGAGATAAATGGGAGGTCGAATCTAAGTACGTAATCCAACTGGTTCACATTTCAGCCTAACACATGATGGACGTATTTTCTTCGTTCAAGATCGTTCACTGCAAATACCACCAGCAGCACTTTTAGACGTTTCGAGAATATTAGGGATAAGATGATAAGAAAGTGTTCGTCGTATTGTTCTGAAAGCAAAGATGTATAGAATATTTTCTTCCAGAGTGTACTAAAGTGTAACTCACGCACGAATGTAAGTGTGAGGTACAATGATACAATGTGCTGTTCGGTGGTGAGTTGATGTAGATAGAAGTGAGACGAGAAACACTGCAGACTGCAACTGGACTCGAGTTCACTGAGTGAGATGAATTGCACCATCAGCGCAAAAATGCAACTTGACTTGCTGCACGAACTCCCTATCTATAAAAATCAGATGCCTTGGCCTTGGCCTTGAGTTAAATCCGATGGTCTGTGACGTTTAGTAGTGAACTACTATGTTACAGGGATCATGTTGCTCAATATCTCATTTTTTCATAAAATGCGTCTTCCTGAAGATTGTCTAGGATGGAGGGGGACGTCACTTTTCTTATAACTGACATGACGTTACGGCATTCCGACGTGCACACCTAACTGAAGCATTTCTCGCAATTAAAATGATATGCAAGAATGAAGATACATAACTTACTTTGAATAATAAGTAAATCTAGACTAGAGAGGTATGCAAAGGAATGAATACGAAACATATCGGTACATTTGCCTCAGAAAAGCAGCTTTATTCTTTATTATTATTACTTTTGAAGTTGATGCTTCACAAACGTAGATAAGTATATCTTATTTCTTGACTCTCTTCGTGTCACTGGCGATTGAGTCCACATCAGAATAGCTGACTGTAGGACAATAACTTCGTTCTAGTGCACCGAAACTACTACTAGAACAACTTGTATGGAAATTACTAGTTTCACCTGGAGGAACTGCCCCACCACCACTGCTTGTCGCGCTTCCTGCAACTTCCTGGGGAGTAAACAGTCCTTGGAAGTCCCCCGCACTTCCGCCGTTCAGTCCTCCGCCTCCTTTATTTTCCACCATTTGTGTTGTGTTAGGTGTTTTCGTAAGGATCGGATAAAGCTTTTGCTGCTCGGTCACCATCATCGAGTCTTCTTCAGTCTTTTCGCACGTAGGGAAAACCCTTGAAACTAAATCGCGGTCTTGCGAGCCCTCGTCGTTGCTGCAATAGTCCATATGCAAAGAATACAGCGAAGCCAGGCGACTCAGACCTACTCGCTCCTCCGCTGGAATAGGCTGAAGTCTAAACCCAGAAAAACATTGAATGAACTGTCAAATAATTACGGATACGATCCGATTTCAAGAAAATCCTCACTTTATTTGGGACTGCTTCGGATCCTGGAGGAACTTGGACACTTCTTCATTCGCAGACGTCCAGATGCTTCTGGAAGCAGGAAAGTTGGTGGTGGGCTGTGACAAAACTCGTCTCTTTCCAGCAAGAATCTCCCTTGAAACTAGTGACCCGTTCTTTCCTTCCCCAGGGAACTGATGATTGTGCGTGTTATCCCGTCCTGCACTAATCATACTCTTGTAGTTCCTCAGCATCTTCATCAATCTCCTTCGTCTACAAACGGCACTTTCTCCTTCACTCCGATCTCCTCCAGACCCTCCTGACGCGCTACTTGTGTTTGCGCTCCACTCATCAAACACCCAATCACTCTGTTCGTCATCCGCTGCAATATAAAAAATACCGTCAACCATTCTGCTCAACTATAAAAAACCGTCTTCAGTTCTCCTCCTACCTTCTCTCCCACGATCATCTTCATCCTTATCCTCATCACCAGACGTAGAATAGTACTCAGAGTCATCCTCATCCTCGTCACTCTTCATCTCTTCATCCTCAACTCCACAGCACTCGTCACTTCCACCGCCAACCCCCGAAGAGGACTCAGGACAACTGGAAGACAACACTCCATTTCCATGTGGAAGTCCAATTCGACTAAAACACCCCAAAAGGTTCCTCTTCCTCTTCATTCCAAATCGATCGACTCCCAACGTCCCTTCCAACAATCCGCTCTTCTTCTTCTTCTCCTCGTGAGCCACAACCTTTCTGTACGACGGACTTGCCTTACTTCGTCCACTTCCTCCTGCCTCGTCCATGTCCACTTCTGGAGGAGGACTTGAATTGTTGTCGACAGCCATTCTCTTCGTACTGTTTACATGTCCTCGTCGTCTTCTCCGTCTCCTGTGGGAGCCTCGAGGAGGAAGGTCTCTGAGTGAATAATGTGGAGGTGGAGGACTTGCTCCTTCGAACTTCATCGCTCCAGGACACCCTGACGAAGGTCCTGGAACGGGTTGTTGGGGCTGTCTCAACAGAAAAGGTCCAAGTCTCGCCTTCTCAGCAAAGCAGTCAGATTCAACCGAACCTCTTTCAAGGACTTTAGCGGACGAAGACGCAGTCGTCGGTGTGGACGACGACGGATAACTTTCAAAAGGACCATTCACGAGAAGGTCACTGTGGAGAGACAACGTCGAAGACAATCTCTCCGTAATGTTGTCATCCGAGTCTCCCATTTCACATCCACCACCAGTTCTTCCTGGAGACGTTTTCAAAGGCTTATCGAAGAACGATTCCTGCGGTGGACCTCCTACAATCACATTATTATTATTATTGTTGTTATTATTGTTCTGAAGTCGAGGAGGGGATTTGTGAAGTCCTGCAGGAGTTGATTCCTCATCATCAGTACTGTTCGCTTCCTTCCGAGGAGATCGCTTATTTTGCTGCAGTCCTTTACAAAAAAACAAGCCAACCAAACAGTTTTTTGTACTTCAAGAATTCCAGACTACATCAGCTAAACCAGACTACGCCAACTTCCAAGCTTCCGTCTTCTTTGGAAACTTACCTGGAGTCGAAGCCGCTGCAGCAGCCGCCGCTGTCTTGGCTTTGCGATTACTCGACCTTTGTTTACTTGTCTTGAGGGGGAATGTCTTGGGGTGATGGGGGATTGAGGTCGTGGCAAGGTCATCTTCGTCATACCCGTGGGAATGACCTTCGACCACCCTCACGCCCTCCTCCTCCTCCTCTTCCAACGCGCTCACCAATTCAGCAACCCCGAAGTTGTCCATATATATTCTAACCACACTGTTCACCACCCTGAATATTTTTATTCCGTCCTATCTATTACAAGAGACATGGAATAAATTTACAGACGCAAATCTGCACCCACACATGGATTATCCATTATATTTAAATGAAAAGTTCTTAGCGTAAATATTATTGTTTACAGAGAAGCTACAGTGGAGTCAGGTGGTGAGTGGCTCAGAGTGTGTTGGTGGGCTTTCTTATGCAATAATGTGTAACACACTCCGACCGACCGGATGAAATGTCAAAGCACAGGAAAAAAGAATTCTCAGGCACATTCAACTTTGTCTCAACCTGCCAAAATGTTTTTCACTCACATTCTACATTAATACCTGTGTAAAATACAGATATTAAATTATGTTGGAAATAAGAGACTTGTTGCAAAACTCGAACATAATCGAATGATCAAGTTGTATTTATTGTGGAAGACTGTGAAGAATCAAGAATATGAGGACGGGGTTAAAGTTCAATGGGAAGTTTTTAGACAATGGGGGACTGCTGGACATTCTTTATGGAATTTGAGCTTCCCATGTTGTTGGGGGTGGTGCAGGTGGGGGCAGAGTAGAAGGCCTGAAGAGATGAGATCTCCAAACGGTTTCCACATCCGAAGAAATTCACGGGACCTTCGGCCCTGAAGATGTGGAAAGTGTTCGAGTTTCCTTTGATATTGACGAGGCCTTCACTGCTCACGGTATCCAGACGGTTGTTGTTGGAATCTCCAGATATCTCTAAGCCCGTAGATCCCTGGCTAATCCCTGAAATACTTATCGTCTTCAAGTGGTTGTTCTGTCCGGAGGAGATTGTTATTCCACTTCCTGCCACATTTAAATAATACTTTAATGAGTTTTATTCTGATCGCTTCTAACAGTTCAAGTATAATTATAGAAATTGTTAATTGAGAGTACCCGTAAGGGAAACAGACTTAATGACGGAGTCTGAGCCCTGGACAGTTAATCCAGAGGAGGTTGCAGTGATCTTGCAACTGTCCACTGTATTTCCATCTCCAGTGATCTCCACTCCACTCCTGACATTCCTAATTGAAACTGCATTCAGGACATTCTTAGGACCCTTGAGGGATACCCCAATGTTGCCTGACTCAACAATGAGACTTGTAATAGTCCAAACTCCCTTTTGAACGGAAAGTGCTGTAGCTGAGCCAAAGATCTTCGTGTGAATACTCGAGTCACTAGGATCTTCATTTCCTTTCAGGGTTACAGAGTCTTCAGCATTTCTTGTTTGCAGAACGAAGTCTCCTTTGTAATCAATAGGAAGCAATTCAATTGTAGATCCTGAAGCGGCCTTCTTAATGGCTTCTTGTAACTCCGCAGACGTCTTAGGACCATCCAGTGCCTTTTTAGAACACGACTCCACTTCCTGGGTCACAAGAAGGAACCACGAACAAATCACGGACAGATAAAATCTCATCTTATAGGTTGAAAGAATTGACAGACGTTATTTAAATTGACAAAAATGTTCACTCTCCTACAGAAACAACCGCTGGGTGAATCTCTAGCAGAAAACAATTTACAATAACTGTCAAGTCATTCTCCTAAAGGTCTATCCTGTAAATCATTAATATCCAATTAACACTAACAGTGCATATGAATCATCGAGAATCAAGTTTAACTCCAGCTTTAACCTTCAACGTGCGTCATTCTTTAGATTTCTCCGCTCATCGTGTAATAATGAATTAACGAGTAACAAATCCAGTATGCTAAAACCAAGGAACTTTAAGCAGAACTGTGAGGAGCCCCAACTGGAAAGAGGAGCTAAATGATGGAGCATTTAAATGAGAATATTGATCCGGAGCAACCCGGCACTCTCTCACTTCATTCGGATGGGCTACAAACTACACAGAAACGAGAACTTTGTGTTGTTCTCTCCAGTCCGGTTCTCCACTCTTCTTGGTTGCGTAATAAATGAATGTTTGCATTCCTCTCTTGCGATCATCTGAACTCACACCGTAGGTACCTGCGTCGCAAATAATAAAATCACGGGAATGGAAGTCTCGTTCAACGGAAGTCTCAACGCTACCTTCAGCGACCACCACAATGGCCACTGGGTTGACACCAACAATGGTGGGGTGAACAACAAGTCACTTCTCATCAGTATAGTGAGCACACCTCCGAGCAGTGGCGGTGGGGGTGGTCCATCAGCACGGGACTTTTACTTGGGCATCCGTTTCATCATCCTCATCTGCGTCTTTGTCTCAGTTTACCTCATCATCTGGCTCGCTCAGAGGTAACAGTCGTCATCCCTAATTACTCTCTGTTTAGTGTACAAGGTCACTCACAATCCTCCTAATTGCTCCTGACTAACTGACTTCTTATGACTCAGACAATTAACCAAGGCTTTCGAGAAGTCACATGAGAGTCAAAGTGGAGACCAGCGCAATAGGAATCTCCTGTGTCCATTGTTGTTCCTCTTGCCGATGACCACAAGGACTGGTGGAGCTGCTAACGCTAACAATACCGGATTATTCCATCCTTCATGTGGCAGACGACGATGTCCGTGTCCACAAATGGCCTCATACGACGTCAGGAATTACATCGGCTGGAACTCGTCCGCAAGCAACAATCACAACTGGGCGTCTAGAAACACAAGGTGTGGAGATGACGACAGCAGGAGAGAAAGCGAAGACGACTTTGCCATTGGAAATGGAGGAAGCAGTCCTCCGAAGTATGAGGACATTCTGCTCCTTTCCCCAGGGGACGTGGGGGTTGGGGGAGACTTGTTTAATCCTCCTTCCTACGAAGATGCTAAACGAATGCGGGGGGAGGAGCAGCCCCCATCGAATGCGTACCTTGTTTAATAAGCCTGAGTAAGTTGGAGAGAGACTGGCCATTTACATTTTAGATATTCAACAATCTCGCTGATTCTACTCACAACAAAACACTGCGTTTTGAGATATGCAATTCATACATACATTTTTCGCTTACTGTTTAGCTACTGCTGACAAGTTGAATTGAAATAGATTTTAGGTTTAAACCAACAACATACAACGCTGATTCGCTAATTATTATTGTTCTAAATAAGCGCATATAGTTTAAACAGTATTTACAATGTACCTTTGAATAGAATGGATGAGTGTGATAACTTTGCGGGGCAATAAAGAATTACATACATGAATAATCAATTTATTGCTCGATTCAGATGCTTCTCTGACTCTCTCTCACACTTTCCACCACAATCTTCGGATTGTGCTGGTCTTCCGTAAAATGTTCTTCGGTCAACTGTTGCACATTTCTACAGGGCATGGGTAGAAATGAATGAATGAAGCTGAATGATACAACAAAAAACGAGAGTTGGTTTGAGATGCGCAATGCTAAGACTGCAGCAAATACCAACTACTGCAGTGGATTTTTTGTGCGAATACTGACGAGTTCTCAAGATGTAGGTCAAATCGTTTGAAAGTGTGAAATACGGGTGAAATCTCATGTCGTAATAATTCTAGTGTTCTAATAGATAATATTCAAGTGGACTGTGAACGACAACGACTCGCCTCGTTGTCTCACTTTTGTTTCTAGTGATCTCAGTTACAACAGCAATGGATTCTGTGCAGGAGAAGATTAAGACGTGAGACTGCAATGAACAGCTTGTTTATTAATGAAGTTCCTGAAGTTAAATCTGTGGCTACTGCTAACAATGAATTCAGTGTGAGATTCCTTCAGGTAAGCAAGAAGGAGTGGAGTTCCTTAGGTTAATGTGTGTCAGCTACTCAAGTGTAGTTCTGTGAATGACAGGTTGAATTCAACCATTCGAATGATTTGCAGGTGTTGAGGGAGTCTCAAAGGAGCAATGTGGTTTACTCGCCATTCAGTTTGAGTGCTGGACTTGGAATACTAAAATATGGAAGTGGAGGAACAACTGCCGAGGAGATGACCAAATGTCTTCGGTACCCTTTCGATGAGGACTTTCTCATCAAAGGGTACGAGTCTGTGATGGACTCTTATCGCATTCAGGTTCACTCCGCAGTCAAGTGTAAAGAACTAACAACTCTACTAACTCTACTAACTGACTTAACTTGAGGTAACTTAAGTTAACTAGCTAACTAACTTTTCAATCTTAATTTGTCTAACTTTAGTTTTGTTTGTCGAAGTTTGTACTTTAGTTTGTATCAAGTCTTCGTATGCAAGTTATGGGCTAATGAATCTAGACTTTCTGTCTACTTTCTTAGGAAGACATGCAGGAAGTCTCAACCAAGTCTGTCACAAGGCTCTACGTGAGTAAATGTTTGTCCCTGCAACGCTCATTTGTTCAAGTTGTGAAGAACTCCTTCTTCGCAGATGTCGAGGCAGTTGATTTTACACAATGTGAGGGTGTCACTGCAGACATAAATTCTTTTGTGGAACAGCAGACCAAAGGAAAGATACGGGAGATTGTTAACCCAGGTTCGAAAGTTAGAACCACCAGTAGAGATTATTACAGTGAGTATTGGTTCAGAAGGTATTTAATTTTGTTGAATTAGGTGCCTTGAGCCCTTCGTCTAAGCTTGTCCTTGTCAATACGGTCTACTTCAAAGCCTTATGGTTGTGTCCCTTCAGACGAGATTGCACTAAAAAGAGAGCCTTTCACATAAGCAACAGCGAGACTGTTGATGTGCCTATGATGCATCAGAACGGAAAGTCACATTTCTTCAATTACGGAGAGATTCGCGATTTGGACTCGCATGCAGTTTCTCTGCCTTATCAAGTAACCTCTACACATTTTTTTTGTATTCTTTTATATATTTAAAGTAACATTTAAATCAAACGTCTCTCTTTTTAGTCGTTGGAAGGAAGTCGCTTCTGTATGATCCTAATAGTTCCTAAAACCATAACCGGGTTGGGGAAAGTGGAGAAAGGCCTTCTTCGATACTCGCCTGAACTTATCCTCACAAAATTAACTGGAAAGGCTCGGGAAGTTCACCTCAGCTTACCTCGATTCAAAACATCCTGCGTAGTTCCACTTGTTCCTGCACTGAAACAGGTGAGAACCAACGAATACCTCAACTTAGCAAAGATGAGGTAAAAAAAAACAGTTGTCTGTCGACAGCTTGGGCTCCAGGAAATGTTCCATGAAACTGAAGCCGATTTCAGTCGAATTTCTACCGAAAGTGAATCACTGAACGTTTCCAACATTATTCAAAAGACATTTCTTGAGGTAAATGAGGAAGGGACTGAGGTTGCAGCTGAGGCATGTAAGCACTACCTTCATACTTATTTATTTTTCCACTCATCATGGAGGTTATGCGTACTTAAAAGTGGTAAAATTCTTTGTCTTCGTGCAAACGCAGCAATAGAATACGTCGAACGGTGTTGCTGGCAGCCACTGTCGATCTTCACATTAGTTGTCGACCGCCCTTTCTTTTTCATGATCTTCGACAAGTTCACAGGTTTCATTTTGTTTGCCGGAAGGTGTGTTAATCCTCTTGAGGAAGACGTTAAGATTTCTAGGGATCAATTGGGGACTTCCAGAAATCATTGTTGTACTGTTTGAAATTGATGATTCCTAATAGTGTAAAGTTGAACGTGCTGTGCAATAAAGTATCTAATAATTCAATAATACCCAGATTGATTTCCACAAGTTTTTGATTTATTTAAAATGGAGGTGGGGATGCGGATGTGGGGAATAATATCAGTCTACTACATTATCTTCATGAACCTGATCGATCGACTCTATTCCATAAGTCGCTTTAACCGTTGCGTCAGTTTCGATCAGAACTTTATTGCAATCCTTTGAAATCCTTCTGAATTTCATCCTGTGAGTCGATATATTGCAAACCCTTTATTCTGACGCACAAAAGGCTTAATATCTCGACTCACAGAATTAAATTCAAAATTCTGGCACTATCCTCAATAGCTGAGGGTCTGACGGTCGATTTCAAATATAACCTGGGCCCTAGTTACCAAGCCTTGAACCTGCTACATAAGAACATGAAACTTGTTTAACTACATTTTGTCCCAAATAATCCATCACCTCATCTGATCCCTTCATCCCTCCCACAGTCCCACACGATTTTATTGCACTTGATGCATCTGACAGTGTAGTTTTGAAACTGATTAAAAATTAATAGTGCTCGCTCACATGCTCGAGTAAATGACAAGAATGCATAAAACCCAAAACATATAAGATAACATACTTAGAAGCATCATATGCATTATTTAAATTTTATGTCAATCTGTAGACGCTGCCAACTACCAAGGAATAATATTATTACTTTTACTCGTTTAAACGTCGAATAACTACACTGATGACAAGACTCAGAAAGTTGCTAAATATCCGATTGCTTCAGAAAAAAGACGCATCGATACTAGATCTGGCTAGTCGAGTTTCGGAAATATTATGAGTTCTGACTAGCAGTAGTGGCAGTTACAAAAGGATACGGAATAATTCCACAGTAAATTGCAAAGTAGATAAAGAAATTTTAAGAGTCTAAATAGCGTGATAGGATTTGTAGAAAGTGTAACCTCAAAACTCCGAAACCCACGACCCTATAACGATTACACGCAGTTGAAATACTCTACAGATATGTCATGTATGCAATTTAAAACTCCAGTTGAAGCTAAAAGTATATTTTAACAAAATAAGGACATGCTAATTCATCAGTTTCATTTTGTCCCAAGATAATCCGTCGCCTCTGATCCCTTCACCCCTTCCATAAGCTCTAAACAAACAAAATATCCATTTAGAATTGCAGTTAGTGATTTTGACTGCGTATTGACACTGACTAAAAATCAATAGTGCTCACATGCTCGAGCAAATGCTAAGAATGCATCAAAACTCAAAATAGTTAATGAGATAATCTAATCAAAGACAATGTCTGATTACAAGACTCAGAAGGTTGCTAAATATCCCAATATCCGTTTGCTTCAGAATTTTTGACAATGATAGTTACATCGGCTACTTTTTAGTGATTATGACTTTTGAGTGGCAGGTAGAAAAGAATAAGGAATTATTCTACTCATTAATTTATTTATAAGGCAAAAGCTACTTAAACTGAATATTACAACCAAAGAATCCGCATTAGATGTTGCTCAATCTAGACTAACTTGCGAAACTTTTTTTCCAAAGCTCTTGTCAACGAATCATTCATATCCGTTCAAAACACACTTACACAAGAATAAATTGTGCAAAAATGTCTATCAAGCATAAATTAAGACACCCCTTTTGAATATTTTCTCCTCCGACCATGAACGCGAAATTCTTCCTTGGACATTCCACACGAAGACTTTGTAACATAAGGTGCTTCAAGCACCGTAGTCACTTCCAATTCCTAATTCCAAAACCAGAACATATTTTCATACCTGCTAATCACCAGTCCAACCATCAAGATGACTTCTGAACTGATGCTGATAGGAATGAAGTACCAGCAGCAATTCAACGTCTGGCTGGGATCTTTTCCAATCGAGTGGAACGAGTCACTCCAGCAATACATGCATAAGCGTCACTGGAAAAATCTCAAGTTTTATTACTTCAGCACACTCTGCCTTCTCGGCTGCATCAACGTAGGATGCGCGAGTTCCATTCTTCTAATTCGATGTTTCAAATCACATCCGGAATTCAAACTGGAGCACTGGATCATGTTCTCCTTCATATTGAGTATCATGAGTTTCGTTTTGGGAATTGCCTTCACAGTGTTCGTTTCTGGTCGTGCCGGAGTTCTTGCTTTGAATGCCTTAATCTCTCATTTGCGACACCTTCGTGCTCTACAAAATGTCGGTCAGAAGAAACGTCGGAAGAAATACACGCGCGATTTGCAAGGAGTCCTGAAACGCGTAAATGACTTGGCGCATGAAGAAAATGGCTCTGTTGATGTCTTGGGAATTGCGATTGTCTACTTCGCCACCTACAGCCTTTGGTTTCACCCCTTCATATCGTTCAGTGCGATCCTCCTGGACATAAATCCATTCCGACACTTGGGGTTAGAAGTCCTGGGAGACGACGCCATGTACCAATGGAAGGTTCGCTTTGCTGTGGCTCTCTTCTCGTTCACCGTCCTCTTGTTCAACACTGCCCAGAGTGTTCGGCATATTCAAGTCATCGTCATTCTGTTCGTCATTCCTCTTCAGTTCTACCTGAAAATCGGAACTGCTTTGAACAACATATACTCTGACAGCAAGGCCGTTAAGGACTACGAAAGACATCATCTCGAGTAATAAGATCAGTTACAGCTTGAATTATCACACATAACGGTGTAATATGTTTTTACTTATATTCACAGGTTTACAAAAATCCAGTTGATAAACAACTTCATAATTCCTGTATCAGAGGTTCAAGCCTTTGCTCTGATGATTGTCGCACGCTGGATTTGTGTTGCTTGTCTCTTTATTGTGGTCAAGATGAATAGTTACGTACCCATCGTATTGGTAATTGGAGCAGCAGCTGGTGCCGTGGTCGTAGTCATCATGTGTAACTTGCTTTTTCCGTACACCACGAAGATGATGGACATGAGCTGCGAGTCACTGAAGACATGGCGCTACGGCCTTGCCCCGAGGCAGAAATACCTGCAAAGGAAATACGCTGCTCTCAGGCATCTCAGACTCTGCGCCGGTGTACCGGGTGCGAGGTTCTTCATGTTTGAACGATCTACTACCCTGGAATACTTCATGAGTATTCTCGAACCTACAATTGATCTCATGATTGGCTATCCGGACGAAGACATCAAAGAAATGTTCAGTCAATGAGAATAAACCTTATTAAGCCATATGCATACTAATTGTAACATTGTATGATTGTATTTAAGACTAGGACACTAGATTCAGGCACTTTAACACGCATCATAGAAATCAAGTGTAACAAAAGCAATAAGCAATGACAACTAATCTTAGCATTCTCTAAAGCAGATCTCTAAATAATGGTTCATATGAATATAATATAGTGATGTTGTTATTTTATTTTCCATTTACGTTTTAACATTAAGGCAATCTCGTTCTGTAATTGCTTTTTTCAAGCTTCTTTACGAAGTTATCGAAATGACTAATGAGTTTGTTTTTGATGTTAGAATCTGAAGCAGAAGATACTAATTAAGTTCGATAAGAAGGAGAGTTTCAGCTGTTAAGTCAGAAGTCCGTGAATGGGCTACGTGACTAAAAGGATGTTTTTGTGTTTTAGAAAATAAAATGGTCATTACTGTATGAATACGATAAGATAAGATGACGGAAGGTATAGTTATAACTTATAAGTTCAGATAATGGCTTCATCCGCAGCTATTTCAGCGTCTGTTTGCTTAGAGGTTTAAGCCGTTGCATAAATCACACCCAGTCCATCGAAGGTATGGCTAATTAACCCACTGTGTAGACTATGAATATAAATATAAGTGACATATTTATGATTAGATAGTTTATTAATAAACCGGACGATTCTTTATTAAAAATAAAGTAACACTGAGGTTTCAGCGGTGATTAGCAATGTGACAACACACTAACTTATTATTGAGTTTGACACAATGGCAGTGGGACAGACAGAAAGGCTTATTTCTAGCCTGTGAATCTGTGATACATGAAAATAATGGGATTTACAAGTTACTTTCGACTCGAAGTTTCAAGATTGTTTCTCCAAGTGATTGAAAGGTTAAGATGCTCCATATGCATGCCTTGCTTTTCTGCGAGGCTGGCTGCCTTCTCCAGTGGCAGTCCCAAGGGGATTATACGCCGCTCGGACTTGTCTGATGGATCCGTTAGATGAACTATTTGCTAATAGAGAGATCCCCGAAATTTTATCTGCTTGCGATGTCAGGTTTGTCTTCAGGTCAGACAACTTTCCATCTCCACGTATAATTGCTGTTTTCCCACCAACAACGGAAGTCAGTGTCTACAATAAATTGTAATCCAAAAACAATTATTACTAAAGAATATTTAAAAATAATAATAATGAGTGTAAGATTGCTTACAATTAATAGGATTGCTCCCAGGCAGACCACCACGGAAATGTGAAATTGAATAAACTGCATCCTGGGGACCTCCTTTTCGAGACAAGATGTTCTAATTGCAGATGATTATTAAAGGCGAAAGACAAAGTAAAATTTAACGCTAGAACGGTTTGCTTTGAGCCAATAATCAAGTGTTCAAGTGATAATATCAAATTACAGATTAATGTGGTCCAGCTGAGACACAGTTCAGGTTATATAAGAAGAGAAAAGTAATTAAAGAATTTAGTTAATTATATTTTAACGATGTCCTCGTGATAAAGCTAATTAATTAGCTTCTGAATTTCAAACGGACATCTTATTTAAGTATAGAATGAAGCTTGTTGTTTTAAAGAAAATGAAGATATCAACTTTATGTACGTGGTGTAGAACATGCGTCTAGTATGTACAAGATTATTGGAGAAACAATTGCCCGTCCTCCGGTAATCCAAGATAAGATAACTATGCTAATTAGTGTCACAAGTACAAGACGCTTGAATGTCGAGTTCATTTTCTGCGTAGATTTGTATTTGGTAAATTTGGTTTCCCTTTTATCTGACCATTAAGCGTTAGCTAAATTATTTTCGTCGAAAATCCTGTGAAAATAACTGTACATCCTGTCTACACTAAACGTAACAGAATTTTAAGTAGTAGTAGTCAGCCGCATCCGCACAAAACCGAAATTCAATAAGAATTGGTCGTGCATAATAATTCTATTTTTGAATTCGATCCACCTTTATTGAGGATGAGACTGTAACAAATTAATAACACTAATCAATTCTTCGAAATCGATCGTAATTATGTTATTTTTGTTTTATCTGGAATGGCAACAAAAAGTAGAAGTCACTTCCTGGTTTACCCATTGACACACAACCAGGACTATCATCCGACCAATTATGTTTAAATATTAGTAAATTAGTCAAGCAAGCTTCACATGTTCATCCGTCATAAGTCAATGAGTTATCCTAAGCGCTACGCGATAACAGGAATAGTCAGGCTCTGTAATTCCAGATTTAAATTACCTTTCTTAACTATACCTCATTTGCTAAGTATTTGTATCGTCATCACTATTCTTAATGACGTCAACACGCGACCTGCTAAGTTAACTTTATTTCGAGGCAGCCAAAGCTTTCGAACGAGCACGTTGCAATGCAAGGCTGGTGTGTATCTTCGCAAGCCAGGAACTTACACGTGTGCTTGCGTCACTGGAATGTACGGAGCCCTAATTAATAAATTATCAAGCCTTACTTGCTATATTATAGTTGTAAAAATTGTGTCCAGTTATTTCGAATGCTATTTTTTATCTTCTTTAGATGGGGATTTTATGGAGAGTACTGCAAAAAGCCCGTCACAATCGCAGCTGGAGATAACTACTGTTTCCGGCTCAAGAAATTCACAGTGAGACACAATTTCTCTAAATAATTTAAAACATGAGTTAGCTATTTTTTACTTTTTAGATTTTACAGGTCGTTCCATTCGGAAATCCAGAACATCCATTTGAACCTACGCTAAATATTTTCCACGATGAATTTCATTCTCTAAAACAATTTCATTTGAACAACAATGACACAGACGTTGATCCATTCAGCTCATTTCTAATTATTACAGATGAGCCTTGGACTTTGTATGGTGACACAGGTACTCCAAGTATTTGCTTGAGACCCACAGTTCAAGGTAAACGAAAGTTTTGCATGTTCTCCAAACGTCCTTCGAATAAAATACACTCCGTCCGAAAGAAATGGACAAGAATCACGAGAGTCTCTCGAGGATGCAACACGACTCTTGTGTGGAGGGCAGACAGTTGCACTGACATCTTGCCCCCGAACGGTATAGAAATTAAGAAACTTGGATGGTTTAAACAATCAAATCCATGAAATAAACAAAAAAAACATTTTATAAACTATTTTGCAATTGAAATTTCAGATTTTGCTGAGTGTGGACTGGAAGCTGCTGAACAACCAGAAGAAATTGAGCCAGACCTTCCTACGACTGAACCCAGTTCCAACACTTCCACTACGGACAAGCCAAGATTCAAATTCTTCAAGGGATGGGTGCAAATTCCACCAAAATTGCCCACACCAGCTCTTCCACCTCTCAATGAAACTATAATTTCGACTGATCTGCTACCTCCAGAGTCTTCAGATTCAGAAGTGATGACAATCTACCTGCAAAAACCTTTAGGACAAAATCCCATTGGCAGCAGTACCGTGCCACTCAAAGTGAAAGAAGTGAAAATATTTGCTGAGGACTTGCCACTTAAATCAGAAGAAAGGTGGATAAAAATTAAACCGAAACATCCCGCAAAACCTCAAGATGCTTCTCATTCTTCAAACGGCATTTCAGCAGAGGAACGATGGATAAAAATCCAATCTAAACGGCAAAACTTCACACGACCTGAAAAAGACTTGTCTTCTGAGAAGCGATGGATAAAAATCCAACCTAAAAGCAAAAACCAGACTATTCTTGAAAAATACTTGTCTTCTGAGGAGCGATGGATAAAAATCCAATCTAAAAGCAAAAATCTGACTGTTCCTCAAAAAGACTTGCCTTCTGAGGGCCGACGGATAAAAATTCAACCTGAAAGCAAAAATCCGAATGTTCCTGAAAAATCCTTGTCTTCTGAAGAGCGATGGATAAAAATCCAACCTATAAGCACAAATCTGACCGTTCCTGAAAAATCGTTCTCTTCTGAGGAGAGATGGATAAAAATCCAGCCTATAAGCAAAAATCTGACTGTTCCTGATAAAGACTTATCTTCTGAGGAGCGACGGATAAAAATCCAACCTGAAAGCAAAAATCCGAATGTTCCTGAAAAAGATTTGTCTTCTGAGGAGCGATGGATAAGAATCCAACCAAGACATCGAACAAATATTACGGAGCCTGAATCTCGAAGAGACAGTGTGTCATCTGAATGGACTAGAATAAAACCAAGAGGAAACAGCCTGACAACTGAAGCAACCACAGTTAAACCTGTTGAATCCTCTTCAGAAGAAAGATGGATAGTAATTAAGGGACCATCAAAAATTGCGAATTCTGCTGCATCGACAATATTGACATCCACCACCACTTCTACTCCGTTACCTCCCGAGTCGAAATACGTAATCGACGATGACACCTGTGCTGGAGCTGGATTCAACGGATTAACTCGAAGCAAAGTGAAGGAATACTGGCTCGACCCTGACACCGATGTCTGCGCCAGGTCCATCAACGAAGCTGTTTTCACTGACCAACTGAGAAGATTCACCGTAAAGCAGTTTAACCACCTGTTTCCTTCTCGGCTGAGGTCCCTAATAGACGTGGAGCTGATGCTCAACTACACCAAAAGAATTATTCAAGTGACGTGTCCGCATGAATTCGTTCCCAATGTATTTTTCGAAATAGCTTTCCAAGCAATGGTGATGTTCATGCAGGAAGACTTTTTCTACGGAGTTGAGGCAGCCCACCCGGATTCCCTCAGAAGGATAGTTCAATCCTTAACAGTTTGTTTGGAGAAAGCAAGTCCCTTCGTTTTTGAGTATGACGAACTGGACTGCGGAGTGAAAAAGGTTTGTGACTGAAAATAATGACTGTACAAAGTCAGTGTGGTTTTAAGGTAAACTCCAGTTTCATAGATCAACGGGTGGATAATTCTTCCGGGAAAACGAGAGAAACTGGAACTCCCCGAGGGCTTTGCGTACAATAAATTGGAACCTTTGATTGAAACTACTTGGAAGATGTTTCTCAACGCTCATTCCCTTTGCTTCTCTCACTTCAGGATTTCAAATGATCATCATCACTTTGCTAAATTAATTATGGAAGCCTTCAGCAAAACTATTTACGACAAGTGGTAAGTAGAGAATTGCGAATTGCATTCGATCATCAGCAATTAATTATTTTTATGCATTGTCTTTCTAAATTGTAGGATCGAGCCAATAGAATCGTTCGACTTGTATGAGCTGATTCTTCCGAACTTTAACTTTTTACACGAGACTATGCAAAATATCGACTATTGTGTGGCAGCTGTGAGTAAAGTCTCGACATGTCCGGTTTGGATGAGTCGGACAGGAGAAAGGGATAAAACTGAATTGATTCCCAGCAGCAACAGCAGCAGGTTACATTCTCAGTTTATTGTGTAAGTTGATGAAAGGGATTTTTAAAACTCTGTTGCTTAAAGGCAAAAGCGATCTGTGTGGATGGGTCCCGTGAATAACACAAAGTCTGGGAACATTTGGGATGGGGCTGGAATTTGCATGCAGCAGTCTAATGATCCTGAACAAATTTTGCAACTTTCTCCTTGTGAATAATTCGCAATATTGGGTTTACTTGTTTTGTTAGCTCTTTAATACTCTATCTAAACTTGTTCATTTATACATGGTTTTGTACATAAGGCCTATGGAATATATAAGAAAATAGATTTCCATGTAATCTTTTTAAGCTCTTCTTCTGGGAGCACTGGCTTCTCCCTCAGCTCTGCCAAAAGGAATGTAGGCTGGAGATCGTTCTCGTCGTACAATCTGAGTACCCTTAATAGATTCATGGGTTTCATCAGAGGTTGAAAGGGATGCCCGGGCTCTTCTTCGTGGGGCACTGGCTTCTCCCTCGGCTCTTCCGAAGGGACTGTAGGCCGGAGACCGTTCTTCTCTAACAATGTGGGTGCCCTTAACAGATTCATGGACTTCCTCAGGTGTTTTAAGTGCAAATCTGGCTCGCCTTCTCGGGGCACTGGCTTCTCCCTCAGCTCTTCCGAAGGGACTGTAGGCTGGAGACCGTTCTTCTCTAACAATGTGGGTGCCCTGAATAGATTCATGGGCTGCCTCAGGTGTTTCAACTTCCGTCTCTGCGGGACGGATTTCTTTCAGGTCGTTTGGAATTTCTATCGCTCTTCCCTCTGCGCATCTCATGTTGATCTGCAATTATCAAATTCAAGACCCAAATAAGCATCACGAGTTTCAGCAGTTTTTAATGATGTGAAGCCTGCGTTGCATTAGTTAAGACTGCTTACCGAAATAGCACAGAAGATGAAGAAAATTCCCATGTTGCTGAATTGCATGATGACAAGTTTATAGTTCAGACGTTCAGAGTTTCAAAATAAGTCAAGTTGTCGCTTCGAATGCTTCACGATGCCGTTTGTTGTCGAACAGAAAGCGATGCTCATCTTTTATACCTCCTTGAGCACATTTTAATTATTGCAATTAACTAATGATCGAATTTTTACGAGAAGTTTCTTAAAATAAGGAAATTCACCTGAGCAGTGATAAAATAATTAGTCGGAGGTTTTTTTAATTACGCTCATTACGGAAAGCTACTCGAATATCCTCTGCGGTAAAATGTGTAGCAAATTAATTTTTGCGTAAGGGAAGATTTCGTCTGAACTAATTAAGTTTTAATGACATTTTCTTTCCTTTTGCTTCTGGAAGGTCATCGTGAACAACCGACGTAGGTTTACAGTTGTAGGTGCCAAATCTTTACCCATATGATACTCCTGTTAATAATTACCTCAGAAGCTTCTAGAATAATAATTTTGAGACTCAGCCATCGTTAATTACTTCATTACAACTAATGCGAAAAAGTTATTTCGTAACAATCTTCGATTCATGGAGCATCAAGTGCCCCAAACTTTACTTGCGTCATTGCAATATTGACCTGAACTCCTAGCAAAGATTGGATTTTTACAACTTTTTAATTATCCGTGCGTTTCATCAGCTAATAATTTACCAACGAATAATTACTGTAAGTAATGCGATAACCCTTTTACTTCCATTCAAAAGCCTCGGGCTGTCGGTTAATATTGAAGCAGAGATTTTTAGTAGCATATTGGGGAAACGTCCAATGTGCGGAAGACATGCAGGCTGATTGTGCATTTCTAATCGTAGCTTTCGAAGATCATTAATATTCCATAAACTGTAGTTTTCAATGTGAGGATTTTTATTAGATTTCTGCATTTTTTGTTTATTTTTTACTATGTCGCTGTGAAACCACCCGTATAAAATGTAGAATATAATCAATTGCTAAAATAAGTATTTTGAAATGGCACTGTATGGAGGTTAATTTGTTTCCTCTTAATGCAATAAAATGTCGCATCGCAGGGAAGGGAATCTAACTTCGACGTAAGGCTTGGAGTTAGAAAAATAAACTGTTGTATTTAATCTCAGGAGAAATAAATTAAACTAATTAAAGAAGTAACTGTTTAGTTGCTGCACATAAGTACGAATCTTGTTTGTACGAATATGAATGTTAATTTCACCTGTAAGTATGTATGTACTGCAACTGCAAGGCTAATGTAAGGAGAGGGTTTGCAGGTTTGCATGTTGATGGAAATGATTGAGTACATTTGTTTGCAAACTGCTGTTAATGATTTCAATGATTTGAAGAAAGTTGTTTCTGCATGTAGGAAACATTCGCAATTCGTGTTTACTTTGCTATTTGTTTAGAAAATATAATCTTTATATACACGATTTTGTACAGTTAATATATATATGAAGAATTGACTTCTGTGTCAACATTTTCAAGCCCTTCTTCGTGGGGCACTGGCTTCACCCTCAGCTCTGCCAAAGGGACTGTAGGCCGGAGACCGTTCTTCTCTAACAAGGTGGGTGCCCTGAATAGATTCATGGGCTTCCTCGGGTGTGTCAAGAGATGAACCGGCCCTTCTTCTGGGGGCACTGGCTTCTCCCTCAGCTCTTCCGAAGGGACTGTAGGCTGGAGATCTGGCTCTCCTTCTTGGAGCACTGGCTTCTCCCTCAGCTCTTCCGAAGGGACTGTAGGCTGGAGATCTGGCTCTCCTTCTTGGAGCACTGGCTTCTCCCTCAGCTCTTCCGAAGGGACTGTAGGCTGGAGATCTTTCTAGTCTAACAATTTGAGTTTGTTTTTTGGAATCCTCGTTCTCGGATATCTTTAATGGGGACCTTTCTGATGGGTCACCTCCTTGCTTGCTTTCTTCATTGGAATATGAAGTAAAATCCCCAACGTCTAAGTAAGCTCTGCTTGCTTTTGTTTCATGGGTTTCTTCAGGGTCATAACGAGTTTCAATCGCTCTTCCTTCACATCGAATGGCAATCTGCAATTAATGGAAATAAATACTTTGTTGAGTTATTGTGCTAATAATTGTTGTGCAGTTGTGCGTATCGACAGTAGATTAACTGAAAAGTTTCTTACCGAAACAATGCAAATCAATTGCATTAAAGAAATATTGCTGAACTGCATGTTGAATGTTGAATTAATGGAATGCTTTTAGAAGACAAAATGAATATTTTATTCTTCGCTGGACGGTTTCAAGTTTGTTTGTTGTAAAATTCGAAGAAGCTCCTGACTTTTATACCTCGCTGAGTGCATTTTAATTATTGTAATTATTAACTAATAATCGTATTTTTACGAGACGCTTCGTAAAATAAGGAAATTCACTCGAGCCGCGATAAAATAATTAGTTGGAGGAGGTTTTTTTAATTAGCTCATTACGGAAAGCTACTTGAACATCCTTTGAAATGGGAATAGCAAAATATTTTTGCGTAAAGGAGGATTCCAACTCATCTAATTAGGTTTTAATGGTTCTTCCATCCTTTTTTGAGCTTCGAAGTCCAACTGTAACTCTCATCATCTGCCCTGTTCACCGATAAGTTCAAACTTTAGAATGTTCCTGTTCCTAATTAAGAAGCTTCCAGAATCATGAGTTTCCATCTTCGACTTTTATGACACTACATAACACATGGCGCACAGAAACTTCCCTTTCTGAGTGAATACTGATAACTTTCTGTTCGCTATGATGTTCCATAGTTCAATATAAGATTCTATCTATACATATAGTTAATATTTATTCCGTTGGACATAGCCGACACTAATTACAGGTCGTATGGGGAGCGGAAGGTTTTCCTAAAAAGATGAAATTTTTACAGCTTTTTTAATGATCATTAGCTTAAAAACAAGTTAAAAATAACCTTTTATACGTCATGGGTTGTTTTACTTTAGGAGACAGCATGGGAAGTAGATATTTAATTCATTCCTAGCCGCTACTTAGGAATTATATTAACTTAAAAAATACTCTTACACTATTGATCGCCTCTTACTGATTTTACTGTTTACTATATATACTTGATGAATTCTTTCGTAATTAATTACTCAATGGTGTGCGATTAGAGTGAGCGAGTTTGTCAAATTAATTTATTGAGCAGTGCAAATCAATTAAAATTAAAAATTGCAAATTAAGCAATAATTCTGCTTTTGCAAATCCTTAGATTGTTCCCGCTGCGAGCAATGGTTCTGCATTTATCAAGTTATTTAACGTTTCTTGAGCTATCAAACAATCTTACTAACTAACTAACTATTCATGCTTTTCATACGAAGATACGAACACCGGCTACACCGAAACAAACGTGAATAAATACAACGAGTTATGTACGAGAACGGTTACATCTCACTTGTTTAAAAAGAATGGCCAAGACGTGACGCGATGCAAGATGCATTACAAAGGCGCAGGATAAAATTTATATACTTCTTGTAAGTTTATTCATAAAGTAAATCTTAACCACAGATTTACATTAAAGTTGAGGATTAAAAAATATTATTTACACGATTTTGTACAACAACTAAATCAATTCATGTTGAATATTGACATGATTTGTCTACGCCCGTCTTCGTGGGGCACTGGCTTCACCCTCAGCTCTTCCGAAGGGACTGTAAGCCGGAGATCTGGCCCGTCTTCGTGGGGCACTGGCTTCTCCCTCAGCTCTGCCAAAAGGACTGTAGGCTGGAGACCGTTCTTCTCTGACAATCTGAGTACCCTTAACAGATGCATGGGCTTCCTCAGGTGTTTCAAGAGATGAACGGGCCCTTCTTCGTGGGGCACTGGCTTCTCCTTCAGCTCTTCCGAAGGGACTGTAAGCTGGAGATCGTTCTTCTCTAACAATGTGGGTACCCTTGATAGATTCATGGGCTTCCACAGGTGTTTCAACTTCCGTCTCTGTTGGAAGAAATTCTTTCAGGTCGTTTGTAATTTCAATCGCTCTCCCCTCTGCGAATCTCAAGTTGATCTGAAATTATCAAATTAAAAATCCAAATAAGTACAGGAGGTTTAGCAGTTTTTAATTATGTGAAGCCTACGTTGGACATTTTTGCACTTTTTTAGTGGCTTAGTAAGACTGCCTACCGAAATAGCACAGAAGATGAAGAAAATTCCCATTTTGATGAATTGCATGATGAAAAGCTAATAATTCAGTTCAGAAGTTCAGAGTAAGTCAAGTTGTCGCTTCGAATGCTTCACGATGCTGTTTGTTGTCGAACAGAAAGCGATGCTCATCTTTTATACCTCCTTGAGCACATTTTAATTATTGCCATTAACTAATGATTGAATTTTTACGAGAAGTTTCTTAAAACAAGGAAATTCACCTGAGCAGTGATAAAATAATTACTCGGAGGTTTTTTTAATTACGCTCATTACGGAAAGCTACTCGAATATTCTCTGCGGTAAAATGTGTAGCAAATTAATTTTTGCGTAAGGGAAGATTTCGTCTGAACTAATTAAGTTTTAATGACATTTTCTTTCCTTTTGCTTCTGGAAGGTCATCGTGAACAACCGACAAAGGTTTAAAGATGTCGGCTCCGAACGCCGAACTGCCAAAATGTAACCTGCCCATATGAGATACCTCATAAAAATAATGATCTCAAAAGCTTCTGGAACAATCAAAAAGTAATTACTGAAGCTTGTTTTCAACCGTCGCTCTAATTACAGTTGTGCGAAAAGCTAATTTGATAGCAGTTGTCGATGTGTAAGGCGTATTACACTACACTTTACATGCGTCATCGCATTAGGTAAGTTTGCAGCGATGATTGCATTTTTACAAGATTTTAATTATCCGGTCATTCGTGAGCTACTTAGTCATGAAGTCCCGACCAAAAGTACTGATTGCAAGTAATGAGAAAATTAGTTTACTTTCATTCATAAATCTCCAACCTGTCGGTTGTTTTGTAACAGTGAGGATTTACAATACGAAATTATCAATATGATTTAAATCTGTATAATTGCATTCACAATCGAAACAAATAAAACTGAATTTCAAGGTCAACTTTCAATTTTTATTCCCAAAACATCATTTTGTGTCATTAATTGTAAAGTTATGTAATATCTGAACAAATAAGAGATAAAGAACTTCAAGCAAACTTGCTGCAGAAAATGTCAAATAAGCCCAATAATTATTGGACAACGCTGATAAGCGTCTCAGACAAGAGTTTCGGGGAAACTCACACATGTCGCATTCGTGCGTTCTGTGGAAATCTGTTGGAAATTACTTGACGATCGTAGATGTATAGGGAAATATTCCTCTGTGAAATTAAACAGACCTTTGAGTTTGACAACAAAGAACAAAGCAGATAAAGTGGGATGACACGATAAGAGCTTATCGGAGGAACAATCAAATCATTGAATAATATTTGGACTACTGAACTACAAATCAGTATGGACCAATCTGATCGATTTAGTCTCTCGGTGAATCTTGGCTCGCACACGTCTCACAATGACGCTGACTTTCCTAGCCTTGTTGCTCATCTGCACTGCTGGAAGTGCTCTTAGCAATCCAGCAGGGTCAACGCAACTGAAGTTGTCGAAGCATCCAAAAGTATTGGTTGTTTCGTTTGACGGATTCCGATACGACTACATGACTTTAACTGACACGCCCCACTTAGACGCGCTGATTGAGGAAGGAGTTAAGGTTCCTTACATGCAAGCTCAGTTTCCTACGAAGACTTTCCCTAATCACCAAAGTATGGCAACAGGACTCTACCCAGAATCACATGGGGTCACGGACAACGTCCTCTACGACCCAGAAGCTGGAAGGATCCTCAACGGATTCGAAGATGAACCGGAGTTCTGGAATTATTCTCCCGACGTCCGCCCTATTTATGTAAGTCTTCCACACTACGAATTCTCAGTGTTTGGAATACGCCTAAATCGAAATATTTCCAAAAAATGTCTCCACTTCTGGATTCTTAAGATTCGAAACGAAGAGGCTGGGGACGAACGATACAGCGGGTGTTTTATGTGGGCTGGCTCATCAACTCCCTACGGCGAAAACAGCGATATTCTTCCGTCACGATGGATGGCATACAATTCCAGCATTCCTTGGGGAGAGAGAGTTGACGCTGTCATTTCTTGGCTAACTGACGAAGAAAAGCCAATCAACCTGGCGTTCCTTTACTTCAACGAGCCAGACTCCCAAGGTCACACGGATGGAGTGGAAGACGAGGCTACTCTCAATGTCATTCGAGAGTCAGATACTCGAGCAGGAGAACTTGTGGCTAAACTGAAGGACGCTGGTATTTACGACTCAGTGAATCTGATCATCGTCAGTGACCACGGAATGCAGACTGTGTCGAATGAGACGATTATCGACACGACAACGATGGCTAACTCTTCTCTGTACACAAATCCAGGTGGATCACCGGTCTACCAGATTTGGCCTGAAGAGGGTGTGTCCGTTGAAACCCTGGAGGACCAGTTTAAGGAGGGAGCGCAACTAAACGACGGGACTTTCCGAGTTTACAGGAAAGAGGAAATGGGATTTGTCAATTTCACGTCCAACAGAAGAATCGCTCCTTTGATTCTGCTGGCTCAGCCTGGCTATGCGTTTGAAGACGTGGAGGATAATTTGAACGAGTTGGGGAAGTACGGGGTTCACGGGTATGACAACAGGTTTCCAAGTATGTTCGCTTTCTTCGCAGCCCGTGGTCCGAACTTCAAGAAGGGATATGTAAGTCCTTATCCAATCAGTAATTTGGACTTGGTTCCTCTGATATCTGAAATCATCGGCATTCCTCCTCCTCCGAACAATGGAAGTCTGACGAATACTTTGAGCCTTTTGGAAGACGGGGAAACCTCCACTAGCCCAACGACGCTGTCTACACCTCAACCCGAGGAAACCTCCACTAGCCCAACGACGCCGTCTACACCTCAACCCGGGGATACACCTGGAGGAGCTGGGTCTGTAGCAGCGTCCGTTACTCTAACACTTGCTGTTCTCGCTGTGTCTGCATTAATCCCCCATCATTAATTGTGTCCGTATAAATATGCTTTTTAACTTTCATTGCTTTTCATTCATTTAATTCAGTGGAATAAACCAGTAGGGCCATTGTTTCAAGGTTTCAACACGAAGTTTGCCTTTTTTGAAAGAAGAAAACTCATTTCTTAGTGTCCAGAGGTAGAAGAGAAGGGCCGATCATTGGAAGACCTGATACTGCAGTTAATGGAGTATCATCGTAGTCCCTTCCCTACTCATCGTTTGACTGAATACGTTTAATGCTCATCGAATTCTAATTAGAGATGGTCAGGCACGAATACAAAGTCAGTCATTACATTTATTCGATTTAGTAAAACCTGTCATTATGAGAGTAAAACTTATTGAGTAACACTGAGCGATGATTTGTACTTCCGGTTGAGTCATGGAAGGAGCTTACAGATATACAGATGGAGAAACACATCTTTAATATCTTCGTCTAGGGGCACTGGCCCAGGGACTGAACACTGGTGACCTGGCTCTCCTTCTGGGAGCACTCGCTTCACCTTCAGCTCTTCCGAAAGGACTGAACGCAGGGGACCGTTCCAACCTTGCCTTGCCAGTATTGGGGTCAGCAGGGACATCGCTCGAGATGCCCATCGCTCGTCTTTGTCGAACAATCTTCGTCTTCGTGTGCTCATGACTTGCATCTGCAGGAGATCTCTCTGACCTCACAATCTCAGTGTTATCCGCGCCTGAATCAGATTTGTCTTCAGCAGACCGTTCTTCCCTTACGATTCCTGTTCGTTTTCCTTCACGAACAGACCGAATATCCCTGACAATGTTGGTGGGTTGTTGGGAGTTCGGAGTCTCCTTGATGGCCCTCCCAACAGTTTCACCGGTGAACACAACCACCTACAAAGTCAATAAGAAAATGAATAATAAATTGCAACATACAATTTATTATTGAATTGTGAAACAAGACAACCTACCAGTATTGAAGTGATCATTAGTGAGAAATGCATTGTTAAATTCTCGAATGATTTTTAAGCAGCTTGTTACGACGATTTATGGAACGATGAGCTTTGCTTGACTGCACAAGAGACTTAAGTTTCAGTATACCTCAGAATTCGCCTCTGCTGTGGCTTTTATACGTGTCAGTCAAGAAAAAGTCAAGACCATTCAATAATGGCTTTTAGATTTGATTGCCTAAACTCTTTGCTGACGAAGCTGTGGTGGAAGAATTTTGTCGGAGATAAGTTAATTTGGAGAGTTGGAGTTTTTTTAAATGAGGTTTTGATGAACTCTTTAAAGTGCAACTGGAGGCTGGACAAGCCGATGCATCTCGAGGTTCGTTAGTGCAGGCCTCTCAGAAGGAAGATTCCACAAAGCTAATCGGGTTTTAATGGGCTTGCGTATTTTTTACGGAAAAGCGTTTCGCACTTTAGGACTCAGACAACGAGAAGTGTAACTCTTTACTCTAATGAGGTCGTCCATCACGTCTAACTTACCCTTTACTTCAAGTCCAGCCCAAACTGACAACTAAAACACATGCTGGAAGTTTCCTCGGCCTTTGAGTTTTTAACAACTTTTTAATGATAACTGGTGGTTTTTTTACTGTTCACAGGAGAGTTTTCCGCTCACCTTTGGGTGAGATAATTTGGAACTTTTTTGTTTGTTTTTTTAATTCGTATCGTAATTACTTTTACTCAAATTAGGTTGAATTAATTTTGTACTGTTCTACTACTCTACTTGTCCTGATTCTCTTGACACTTCTGAAACGGTTGTGTGCTTTTATAGTAATGACGCGAAAAATTTAGAGAGGTGTGTTCTATGGGATTTCATGGGGTATTTGGGCTAGCAATTAAATCAGTAAAGACAGCAGGGGTCAAGAACATGAATGAATCAAGACTGCAGTTGTAATTTTTAAATTGTGATGAAATCAACTAAAATTTTGTTGAGTTGCTTTGTGCATTTCATTTTATTAATGAAATTATCCAACATTGTCGTTTTTGTATTCCTCACTAAATACAAAACACCAGTATATCTGAGAGCTAACTTCATGGGCAACTCTAACACACAAAAAAATGATTCGGATCGAAGCCCTGTTGTGGTCCTCATCGTATTGAATACAGGCTTAATTAAAATGATTGCCTTCAACTAATAATAAGACATGTACAATGAAAAACACAATAAAAGTTGTGTGACAGTGTGGGCCAAATTCCCTTTATAGAGCTACAACAGCTATCGATCTCAATTCCAGGTAGATTTAGGATTGTAAACAAGGAACCCGAAGCACATAAGGCTTTCAGCGATTATCGGAATATTGTATTTCAGTTATGCAAGTCCTCCAAAATTCTAGGATTCTGGGTATTTATGACTCGGAGAATCTGACAAGCGTTAGAATTCCATCTATCTAGTCCTAACAATACTAGCAGTCCAGCACAAAATGTGCCTTTCTTTCCTGTAAAATATGAAGCTCTTAGGGGTCAGTCGTAAGGACCGGCACTGGAGCTACTAATTTTGATGTTTCTCTACAGTTAGGCTAGTTAGGCAGTAATCAAATAAGCTCGCTTTTAATTCCAAGTTAATTAAGTTTGTGCTTATCGCTACAGTCATTCTACTACGTCTTTTAATTTAGATGCTCCTTGAATCGAATCTCAACATGTGTACAATTAAATTGCGTCATTTTTTATTGCGTATCTGTTAACATATCTGCATATTATATTAAAATGTCATTGTATAAAAGTAAAAATTATATAATCAGTACTGTTGCAATGATACACTATAGGCACACTCTGTACTATTCAGTCACGGATGAAGCTTACAGACGGACCACAGACGGACAAATCACTGATTAGTATCTTCGTCTAGGGGCACTGGCCCAAGGACTGAACACTGGTGATCTGGCTCTCCTTCTGGGGGCACTGGCTTCACCCTCGGCTCTTCCGAAGGGACTGAATGCAGGGGACCGTTCTTGTCTAACAATCTGAGTACCCTTCACAGATTCTTGGGTTTCCTCAGCTGCGTCAAGTGGTGACCGGGCCCTTCTTCGTGGGGCACTGGCTTCTCCCTCAGCTCTGCCGAAGGGACTGAAGGCTGGTGACCTGGCTCTCCTTCTGGGAGCACTCGCTTCACCTTCAGCTCTTCCAAAAGGACTGAACGCAGGGGATCGTTCCAACCTTGTCTTGCCAGTATTGGGGTCAACAGGGACATCGCTGGAGATGTCCGTCGCTCGTCCTTCTCGAACAATCATCGTCTTCATATGCGCATGGTTTGGATCTGCAGGAGATCTCTCTGACCTCACAATCTCAGTTTTCTCCGCGCCTGAATCGGATTTATCTTCAGCTGACCGTTCTTCCCTTACGATTCCTGTTCGTTTTCCCTCACGAACAGACCGAACGTCCCTGACAATGTTGGTGGGTTGTTGGGAGTTCTTATTCTCGTTGATGGCTCTCCCAACACTTTCACCGGTGAACACAACCACCTGCAAAGTCAACAAGAAAATGAATTTAATTCTGTGCAATGTTAGAAGTATTTTAATTGTGAAATCTAGTAGCAAAAACCAACTTACCAGCATTGAAGTAATAATTAGAGAGAAATTCATTCTTGAATTCTCGAACAACTCGAAACAGCTTTTTAAAAGGATTTACTTGGAACAGTGAGCATGCAAGGCTTGACTTCGTTTCAGTATACCTCAGAATTCAGCTCTGTTGTGGCTTTTATACGTGTCAGACAAGAAAAAGTCAAGACCATTCAATAATGACTTCTTGATTTGATTGCCTAAACTCTTTGCTGAGGAGCTGTGGTGGAAGAATTTTGTCGGAGATAAGTTAATTTGGAGAGTTGGAGCTTTTTAAAATGAGGTTTTGATGAACTCTTTAAAGTGCAACTGGAGGCTGGACAAGCCGATGCATCTCGAGGTTCGTTAGTGCAGGCCTCTCAGAAGGAAGATTCCACAAAGCTAATCGGGTTTTAATGGGCTTGCGTATTTTTTACGGAAAAGCGTTTCGCACTTCAGGACTCAGACAACGAGAAGTGTAATTCTTTACTCTAATGAGGTCGTCCATCACGTCAAACTTACCCTTTACTTCAAATCCAGCCCAAACTGACAACTAAAACACATGCTGGAAGTTTTCTCGGCCTTTGAGTTTTTAACAACTTTTTAATGATAACTGGTGTTTTTACTCCCCACAGAAGATTCCATTCAGCTCAAGCTCCTGCAGTGAGTTTCTGTCTCCAGTAATAATTGATAAATAATTTATGTCAGGACGGGGAATAAGAAATAATATTTGTACTACCGCTCGTGCCTTAATTAATCCTCATGAAATGTACATATTTCTTTCGAATTTTATGAGCCATGCGTTCAAACAAATCGTTCAAGGACATTCAACATTGAGTGTCATCCAGTGACTGCTGTAATATCATTGCACAGTTTGCACGGTTCAATTATTCCCATGTTTTCGCGATGACTTAAATTCGAAAAATATTGTTGGGCAATGACTTTGTACATTTCATTTAGTTTATTCAAGGACTAACCGAGCTTTGACATAACATGATTTCATTAATTTGATTCCTACTGATCCAACACACGGGGATCAAAGCTTAGCTCGTGGGCCAAAGCACTAAATGTAGAGAACAACAAGTAATACAGCAGATTTTTCAAGCGTTAATCTTTATAGTCATTCACAAGCTGCGGCATCATATCATGTAGAGAATATTTTATATGCCTCATTGGTAATTGGAGATAAATATATTATGTGATTATGTCTAATAATTCTCAATCTGTGCTCACTAGCTAGGCAGCTTTCTGACTAGCAGACTACCAGGAATCACATTATGATGCGTTACTTGCTTACTTGTTGCAATTCAAATGAGTGAAATGCTAATTACACGGCTATTCGTGGTTGGGATAGGGAATGTCAAAGTCATCTGAGATAACATGAGGCTGCACAGGCAAATAATCAAATTGGATTTGGATTTGGATTGGATACACAGGACAACACGCTAATCCTTTTATACCCATTGAAGTTGAATATTATTTATTATTCCAAAAGTTCAACAGATCTCACAGTCCAAAGTGTGGCTTCCTGCTAGCCTTTCTATTTGTAAGCAGGCCGCATAAAACGAGTTATAAATTATGAAGAGCAAGCAAATTAGCAGAATGAGACAATCGAGTGTGTTCTTCGTCCTTGTGGCCTGTCTTGCTGGAAGTGCTCATTCCAGTCCGGCTGAAAAGACGTCTCCCACGTTGTCTAAACATCCTAAAGTTCTCGTCGTGTCTTTCGATGGCTTCAGGTACGACTACATGACGAAGACATCAACTCCTCATTTGCAAAGCATCAAGTCCGAAGGCGTGAGTGTGCCATGGATGCAAGCCCAGTTCCCCACGAAGACCTTCCCCAACCATCAAAGTATGGCTACGGGAGTCTACCCAGATGTCCACGGAATCATTGACAATGTCGTCTACGATCCGCAATACGGAAGAACTTTCACTGGATTCGTCGATGACCCCGAGTTTTGGAACTTCTCTCCTGACGTCCTTCCCATTTATGTAAGCTACATTTGTGTCTGCTACGAAACTATACAGAAGCTCCATAGG
>JAQGAC010000145.1:0-41448 GCA_034696585.1 Isotomurus maculatus | reverse complement strand
GGAGCTCTGTTGGTTGTTGGCGTTGGAAGTGGCGTGGGCGACAGCTGCAGAGGAGGACGACGTCACCCTAGACGAAAAAAGGAGGCGTTCTGTGGACGTTGACGAAATTAAAGGAGGGATGAAATTGGTGGGAGGTGACGTGACTTACCGTACATACGACAGAGACTTGGCTATCGCATATTCTAAACATAGCAGCGCTCAAGACGGGTCCTGCGTAGTAGCGTTTGACTTCCTCTTCTGAGACGATCATTAAAATCTGGTGGAGATTTACGTCGACGACTTTCAACATGCAGTCTTTTATCATGGCGGAGGTGATGAATGTGGTTTCGCTATTACGGTCGATTACTTTGCGCATTTTTTCCTGTAGAAGAAAAAGGGGGTTTAGATTTTACATTAAGTGGGGGTGGCCAAAAAATGGGTTTTAACTTACGATGAGAATAGAGCAGATGGCCGTGGTGGGGTGAGTTATGCAGATTAGTAGCCAATCATCTCCGTCATGAAGAGAGGGGTGCTGCAGTGATCCAAATGGAAGTGCGAAATTATGAAAAGTCTAAACACTCCGCCAGACTCAAGTTTTGTGATGACTGAGAAGTATGGGAACTTTCTCTGGGGAAGAACATCTGTCGAAAATTCACACGGCACAAAAGTTTTTGCTGTTCAAGTTTAACGAGAAGAATTGCCCGTTCAGTCCGCAACTCTAATTGTCCGTCCTTCTGCAAACAACAGGGATCCCAGATTAGATTCGACTATATTTGCCACAGCCCCCATTTACGTCATAACTAGTCGAGGAGAGGTTTACAATCTCACGAAGGAGC
Organism: Isotomurus maculatus; assembly: GCA_034696585.1. NCBI lineage: Eukaryota > Metazoa > Arthropoda > Collembola > Entomobryomorpha > Isotomidae > Isotomurus > Isotomurus maculatus. The sequence continues at coordinate 40,633 of JAQGAC010000145.1, read as the reverse complement.
TCCACGACGAGGCGCCGAAGTACTGCGGATTGTTTGGCGAAAATCTCACTGTCGAAATTCCATCGTCGCCAGGAGATTTCAACTTGTATTCTGAATTAATTTCTCCCATCCTCCCATCCTCCTTGTTCGTTGAGAGAATTCCTCAGGTCAACTCGAAGTCAACTGGACTTCCGGTTTCTCTTCAGAAAGTCGAGGCCACAGGTTGGCGGGAGTATTGGCCGGTCATTCATTAAGTGTCGAAATTCTTCAAACCCGAAAAATGAAAGATGTCCTATTACGACAAAAAATTAATGTCGAAAATTGACAGAGAGGGTCGAAAAAGTCAAAAACTGAGCTCAAAATAAAGAAATAGTCGACAAAAAATACTCACCAACTACTGGAGATCATGCTAAGCTAATTGACGTTGACGTGGTTGTTGGTCGCCTGTTGTCGTTTCGTGATGAAGACGTGTGGTGTTGTGGTTTGAGCAGATGACCATCACATTAATCAACACCGAATTAGGTGAAAGGGAGAAGGCAGGAAGGAGTTTTTTTAATTGGTCTCCTGAATTAGAGTCTCGCGGGTGGTGGTGTGTCTCCACAAGGCAGCAGAACACTGAGACACACACACAATGCAAAGAAGTCTCCATTGGTCCCTTTAGATCCCTTCAGTAGCCATCCCTGCAGTGTCCCTTTGCGCCCTGAAACCCCGTCGATGAAGTACAACCACCCAGCGTGTGTCTTAAAGCGCCACCAACAGCAACTGCTTCTCCTCAGTCACAGTGTGTCAGACTGCCTCTTTAAATGCATTAACTCACATCGACTCCGTCTCACGCTGCCCCAGCCTGGAAATACCTTTCCAGAGGAATGAGAGCGCACTGAAGTCGGGTTTCCGCGTGACGGCCCAGTAGGGAACAGCCGTGACTGGGTTAATGGCGATGACCATCCCTCGCTTGTCGACGCACCAGTTTCCACACTCCTCCTCCCATTCCTTCGTACGCACCTCCGAGGCCTCCCGTCGCACCATCTCCTCAACCACCCCCACCGACCACCCTACCTAACACTCAATCGAAAACAACGCGGAGGTGTGTCCAAGCGCCTGCAAACCAAGCGATCAAACTTTGCAGACATTCCACAGTGACTCCGGACTTGAAGAGACTTCCAGAACTCGGCTCTGAAATCGTAAAAGTAGTCTTACAGAATTGGGGCCGACGAGGAGGCAGCAAATTGGAAGTGCGTGGGAGACGATTCCTTGGTACGTCGCGGGTCTCGTCTCGTCCCTCCACAACTGCAGAAAGTCCCTCCCATCCGCCCCCACAACTTCCAACGGTGCAAACAAATCCGCCACTTTGAAGCCCGTCGCCAAAACCAGCACCTACCCAATTTCCAATAATTTACAGTTTTTTTCCGCTCGTGTGCGACTTGTGTTAAACTCGAGTCGAGTCTAGACGACATCCTCAGTGACGATGGAATGTCCCTTCACTTCTTCAATGCGACTTGTGGTCAACTTGACCTGTGGGAGCTGAAGAAGTCTGAAAGAGAGCTCCAACGAGAAGACTTGTTCGGAGGGCCCTGCAGAATTTTGCGGTGGACGGCTCTCCCCACCAACATGCACACAGTCTCAACACGTCACTTCAAACTCGACGAAGTCCCTACAAATTGAATCCCACGAATTTCGACTCCTCGCAGTCCTGCCGACCACATCAGCTGAATCTGTTGCTGTGTGGAAAACTACTCTCCGTCTCACTTTGCCTCCGCACAGACATTCAGCTGAACTTCAGACGTGTGTCTTTTACCTCAGGAGGGAACTCCACCTGTTTGATTTCTGCACTTGACCACCAGCTGCTCCTTTTTATTCCTTCCTCATTCCCATCGTTCGCCTATTGACAGTTGACCTACTTTAACCTCTACACCTCTACCATTAAATCCGTCCGAGCAACGCGTTCATGTGGATTTTCCGCTCCTTCGTCACCTTGAAACCCTCCGTCGACACTTTCAAATGGCAATTCAAATTCAGCTCAGTAAGACGCCTTTAAATCTCCAGCGTCTCCAGCAACTTAATTAATCCAATTAATTAATTTATTCTGTTCCAGTGTGCAATTATACTCGGAGGATTTTTGATTTTGGAGGAAGTGAACAAACACATCTACCGGACAATCTACATCAAAGTCCACATGAAGGTCAAAATCCTTAATTATTAATTAATCGCTCTGATTAATTAACCTAATTAAAATATGTACTGATTCAGGTGATCAAACGGTTTTTGGCTATTCTGCAGCTGTTCCTATTCCTTATACTGGCCTTCGCCACTTCCCTTTGAATCTTGTTCCCAGATGTGAGAATTCAAACACCCGATTGATTAATATTTATCCCTTTAATTAATTAAGTAATTATAATTCATGTCTCTGTTGAATCCAACGGTTGGAGACTTCCTGAACGCAATAATGGACGTCTTTGGAACAGTTGCAATCGGGAAAGTCGAGTGGTGAGACGGACAGAAGTACAAAGAGATCATCGCGAATGGGAGTCGTCATGTTCATCGCCTTCTACGTCACAATGATCCTCCTCCTCTTCGGAATCCATTGGTTTCGTCGTCAGCGACACGAAGGTTAATTAATCAATGTTAATTAACGCCAGGGTTAATTATAATCACTAATAAATTGATTTCCTGGAGTATATGCAAGAGGACGAGGAGCTGAATGAGATCAAACAGGACCTGGAGACGCTCTACTTATTCGAATCGTTCCTCTGTTCGCGCCGCTACACGTTCCTCTGCGCCCTCCGTCCCCTCGCCCTCCTCCGCAGAATCCGCCGCGACTTCATGATGACCTCCAACGAAAAAACCGAACTCTCCATTTCAGAATCCTTCAGCGTCCTTTTACTGTTCCCAGGAGGAAAATTAGTGCGCCACCCGGTTCCACCAACCAGTCCCACTTTGGAATCCTCATGGAATACTTCTTCATTCTCTTCATCCAAATAAATCCGGTGAACGGTGAAACTGAAATACTACTTTGCACACGAGGATTTCGATTGAAATATTCAAAGTGAGTTATTTTTGTGTTAGAATTGTGCCGTGTGTCGTTTACTGTTGGACTAATGAAGGAGGACGTGGACGTGGACTACTTTACTTCAAACTGCAATTAGATGAGATCAGAGACAACAATAATTTGATTCCGTAAAGACAATTAAATGCAAACTGGAAGATCCCATTTATTTATTAGAAATAAAGTTGATCGATATTCCCTATTTTTAAAGTGACTCGTGTGTTTTTCTTGAGACTTTCTCGTGAGGAGGAGCGAATTGTGAGCAGATTTCGCCAACTCCTCTCAACGTACTTCCCAACTGCGACTCACGAATTCCTGGAGGACTGGAGGCAGCTCCCGCGGGACTTCTGTGGGAGCACAAGAAGGCGCTGCAGCTGTACCAAAGGATGTCTGCTTGCTTACCCGTGCAGTTTAGCTTCCATGAGTTGCTGTGGATGTCCTTCGAGGCGCTCCACTCCGTGCGTGCCAATTTGGGGAGGAGGAATTCCTCCGTGCTGCTATTCTGACAATACCTCCCACTCCTCCAGTGACACTTCCAGATCTTCCAGCAAAGTTGACATGACTGACGGAGATGGTATGACTGGCTCAATACATCGAACATAACCCGGAGTACTACTGAGTGAATGGAGGAGGAGGGAAGGAGGAAGTGGAGGATCGAAGCAAAATGAAGTGAACGAAGACAAACTGACATTTAGTCTCTTGATTGAAGACTGATTATTTATTTCCTTTCCGTAATTTTTATTACAGACAGTCGCCAGTAATCCGTGAGCGCGAAGTGAATAGTGAGTACCCTCAGATTGGAGTGGTTCTTCAAGACGGAGTGAGCACGCACCATATCTTCACAGTTGAAGCCACTTATTAAGGAGTGTCAACCACTTTATGCGAATGCTCTGTCTGTGCGTGTGTATGTATGTGTGTATGCATTTATCTCGGGAACGGGACGACTTTTTAAAACTTTGTCTTCGGTAACATACTAATAACAGTCTGCAGGCGATCACTGTAGATTTATATTTCGGTAGGTCAATCCCTTCAGGGTCAAAGGTCAACCATGTTATCTCCAGCTAGTCAGCGTGTTGGGTGTCGTTGGAAAGGTCTTGACCTGCAGATCAAGAATCACCCATCAAAGGGGCGCTGTGACCTGCAGGTCAAAAATGATGGCCTTTTGAAATTATGGGGCGAAGTGAGATTTCACTCGAATCGGGTGCTTTATCTCAGAAACCGGAAATTTTTTTCAATTTCTCTTTTCGGGAACTTACCATGACAGTCTAGAGACTATTAATATCAATTTTCAGTTCGCTAGGTTAAACAAGTCACCCAAGGTAACCGTTTCATTATTAAAAAACAAATCATTGCAAGTGCGTGGCGTCGAAGTCAGTCATTTTTTGCTCAGCCATGCAAAGAGGTTCACGTGGTACTACTCTCTACGGGCCTTTGTCTAAGCTGCGAAAATAGATTAACGTGCATTCCTCAATTACTTTGCCTTCCCAGCAGTAGACACATTGTGTGGCGTCGAAGTCTTGGATTTGTGAAACTAATCGACCTCAGGTCTCCCAGTACTGCTCTCAATAGCACAAATCAGGCGAAGTTGACACTCCTTGGTTACACCCGTTTGAAACGGTTTATTTAGAGTGGATCTGAATGTCGTCTTCAATTACGAGGATCCTCTTTATGTAGAACAAATCCAGGAGTGTCGTAACAGTAAGGTTGAAGTACGTGTTGCTTGTGCTGCGGAGCTCCACGCTCTCCAACTTCCGATTCCAAAAGGCGCACAAACAGTTTCACTCCTTTTCTTCTTCTCGCGAGGCTTCGTCTAATCCGTCCATTCTGCGGAGGTTGATTCGGAGACTGATCACCCCGAATGGTCGCGATGATGAATTGAACTTCCGGAGTGAGCGAAGGTCTAAGCTCATTGTGACTTGTGCCTTGGAGAAGACCAAATCGGCGTCGGGCTTGGGAGATTGTCCACCCAGGAGCGTGTGGAGCTGCAGACGGAGCGCAGCGTGAGGTCGTTCTGCAGTCCTCCTTTCGCGGCTGAGAGGAAGGAGAGGAGGAGGACCTCCACTTCTGAAGGTGACTCCAACAGTCTCTAGAATAAGAAAAACAAGGGGAATGTGAGACTCCGTCGACTTCCAACCGACGTTGAGGCTGGAAGCAAAATTAAACTTACGGAAACACGTACTAGCTTCGGAGGAGGAAAGCTGAGCGCATGAAGACATTTTTATCGACCGGTCGTAGGGTTAACTTCAGTAGAGGAAGGTGGATAGTGTGGAAATCGAAATATTGAGTTTGTTCTGGAATGAGTGAGTAGTGAGATTCAGACGGAGTGTAGAAGGAGAGAAGGCAAACAATAATTTATGTTGTCCAGCCAGTTTCTCCTAATCGCATGGACGGAGGCACTGAGGGTCGCGGCTCACAAGAAAAGGCCGAAGGGAAGATGAGACGACCAACTGGGTGTCCTGAGATTGGGAATGGGTAAAGCGAGTCTGAAGTTGTATATTCATAGTTGGGCCTGACGCGCTTTTCGTAGTTCTGGGAGAAGGCGTCGAGGATGTGAGTTATGTCTGTATAACTCGCGGAGCTCTTCGTACGGAGGGAATGGGCCGCTGCTACGCTTGACGCTAATAATAAAGATAGATTAGAATTTATATTGATTGGATATTTGTGTGTGGGCGTGGTGGTTATGGTTGCCTGGAGGATGAGCAGAGATGGTTGCTGAGTGATGAGATGAGGAAGATAGTTAATGAGAGAAATGTATAATTATTATTTGAGCAGGAGTGTGTTTTTGGGAACTGGTCGATACTCGCAGGGGAGCTTAATCAGGTCACAAGCAGTAAGAAGAGGAGGAGGAGACGCAGGTGCGGCGGTGCGTGACGGAGACGTATTTGCCATAGAGAAAGCGCAGCAGCAAAGGAGGAGAAAGAGCAGGTTGTGTCAAATGGACGGTTTCTATGAAAAGTTTCGAAAATGGCGATTTTGCAAACACATTTCCTCAAAAAGTGATCCTAAGAAAATCGTATCGTAAAAGGACTTGCAGTGGGCCATAAGCCACCAACACGCATTCAATTTTAATACTCATGCAAAAACAGACTCATTCGCAATTTTAAACAGCTCCACAGTAAACAGTTAAACCCCCATCGGTCACTTATTCGTAGATTTCAAAATAATAAAGGTAATCCTGTCATCCCGAACTGACTGGGCTAAAAAGTCAGCGCAAAGCGAATGAATACGATTAAGTATTTGTAAGAGTTTTCACACCAGCAAAACTTCTACTTTAAGCGTAGGAACTACGTAGCCAACTTCACCTCCCCGCGCGATGACTCTCTTTGTGGGTCTACAGAATTAATCGGGGAATTCCCCCACCGCTTGCATAACTGACCTTTTTCTTCGAAACCGTCCATTTGACGCAACCTTATAAGCGCAGCCGCGACAACACGCGTCAAAAAAACTTGGAGGAAGAGAAAGTTGTGGAGTGAAGGAGAAAGAACGACGCTGCTGGAGGAGGAATGGGAGACAACGGAGATGGGGATGGGAATGATTGTGCGAGAAGTTGAAGTGAGCAGCGAGAGAGAAATGTGAGACAACCGTGTGTGAGCACAGATCAGCATGCGAGTAGTTGATGAGTGAGTTCCGTACGCACGCGTGTATTTGTGTGTGCCTGCAGGTGGGAAGCTGGGCGAGAGATCGGGAACTCAACATGAGAGAGATAGGGAGACTGTCTCCTGCTTGAGTGATGCTTTGTGTGTGAGTTGGTTCTCTCGGTAACTCAGATTCTGTGTGTGTGTGATTAGGAGTGTTGTGGTGATGACTGGGAATTCCTCTTCCAGTCTACTATTCATCATCAGATCATCACCATCAACTGACTTTTGTCGCCTGAGATCCGATTATAGCGGGTGGCTCCCCTGACCGCGCGCGCGCTACTTGCAGCAGCATCATAGCGCGGTCGACACGCCCCCCATATCGACGGCACAGTCGACATCCCCGGTTAGTAGAAATATTGGCAGTGATGAAATCTATGAGATTTGGTGAGAGTGAAGAAGGCTGAGATGAGTGAAGGAGAAAAGAAGACGGCGGCTGAACGGAAATGGAGTGACGACACATCTGACGGGACACTTGGAGCTGCGTCCTTGTTCCGCTTCAGGAGGAGACGCCACGAGAGGAACAGACGTCTCAGGAGGATTCCGAATTCATGAAGAAATTGATCCACTTGAGAGAAGGCGAAACAGTGATGTTCCAAAAACTCAACAAACTGTCTACAGTTTCATTCGAACAGCAAGAAAAGTGAGTCATCATAACAACAAAATGCAGAGTGAGGAATCCAACGAAGGAGCAGAGGATGAAGGTGGACGTCCTCATCACGCCAAAAGGAAGGATTGACGTGGGAGTGTCGTTGAAGGTTCCTCATAAAGCAGATGAGTGTGGACCCGTGAAGACACTGCAAGGAAACCAGAAACCACGAATCTTGTCGGCTTCGATCGCTGGAGGAAGCAGGTCGCTATCACTGCGGTGACTTCACCTCTTCTGTACTCTACCTCCCACTTATGGCGTCCAACTTCCAACGATGCCGTTAAGCAGACGTAACCTCAATGACTGTGATGTGTAAACGGGAAGTGGAGAGCAAACAGCAAGTTTACAACGACAGTTCAAGCTATAAAGCGAAGCCGTTAAAGAACAGCTTTTCGGTCGTTCAGAGTAGGTGGAGGTCACAGCAGTTCAGTTCGAGTAGAAGTTGGAATTTACACTTTACACAGAAATTGTAGGTGGGATATCTGTGGAAGCTTCTTCGCGGGAGCATTTGCAATTCCACAGATTGTTGGACTAACGAGGTCGGAGGTTGGAAGAGTCACTGGAAGTCCGAGTAGCGTACGAGTAAAGGTCACTTTCAGCAGTATTGGGGCGATTTCCGTGGAACTTAATTAACCATTGGTGTCTGAGTATCTGGAGCATCTGTTCATGAGGGACGCCAGTTTAAACGAGGACGTCGTTCCCAGTGACATTTGGGGACTCCTGAAGACGACGACGCAGCGTTGCTTCGCGGAGATCCCTTTTTCAAAGAGAGGAATTTGTTGGACGAACGACGGAGTTCCCTATTTTGCCGTTGGAAGATTGTCATTCCATGGAAGTGGAAGAGTCGACGGAGACGTGGAGTCGTCAGAGGTTGAGAGCGAAGCTACGTCAACACCGTTGACTTTCTCAGACCCTAATCGGGTTCTCCGAGTCTGTAGGCAGAGTGATTTCTCCCGGAGGCAGCGTCGGAGGTCTCCTCCATCCAACTTTACTCCTCCACTGGGGCTCCAACTCCTACTGGCTCCTCAACGCTGGAGACCAAACGGTCGCCACTCCACTCTCCTTCTCAGAAGGCAAAAGAAGGTAAGTATACGATTTTCTCACGTTACCCCAATCCTCCGCAGTTGACGTGGAAGGCCAGGAGACTCCTTTTGACATCGCAGAACTCGACAGAAACGTCATTCGACCCAAACTCCTCCGTCAACAAAGATGAGTCATGCAATAAGCACGACGCCCACGTTGGGAATTAAGTCGCATCCTTCCGCTTAGACTCTACCGTACAGTACAGTACTGCACTTCCGTCAAAGGGTCAACTCGACTCAGTTATTCTGACTTGAGGAATTTTGGTAGTAATCGTAGTTTAAGGTAGCACGAGATGTCAACTAATCAACAGGCTGTTGGCTTAAGCATCACTTCAGGTTTAAAAACTAAATTTTGACCCCGAAAATATGTTTTCTTGAAGCAACACTTGAAACTTTTCCCCAAAAGGTGGTTTTGAAATAAATAATTACTTCATGAATTATTAAATACGTTCCAATTCAGTGAACATCAACATTACAACTTACTAATGACTACAAACATCTTTCCTAATTATAAAATATGACTAGGAGCCACAGATTCAAGTTCAAATATGCTTTCCCTTATATGCCATTCTCCTTTCTTAAAGAGGGAATGGAGTTTCTGCGGAAGTCACAGTTTCTAGTCGGCTGGTTGAAAAATTCGAATACGATGATGAGCTGAATATTTTAGCTGTTGCTACTGCTATGGCAACGAAACCCCAGCTCAGATTCCTCCAGTGACGCTTCCAGATCTTCGAGCAAAGATGACATGACGACTAATCTGAAGTTTGAGGATGTCAGATACATATAGAGGTGAGTTTAGTGACTATAGTAGCTTGAGTAGTTAGAGAGCTTTCTGGGAGACTTGTAATTGGAAACGGATGAAAATTATTTTTAAGCGAAAAATTCAAACACGCCAATAGTAGGTTTAAATAAGGGTGTTACCCCAGTTCATCATTTATTCTCGAAACAATAATTGAGTTAACGGAGGAAATGAAGAAAATGGACTACAGGGTAGACTGTGGGAAGAGTCATTGTGTATTATATAGGCTTCACTTGAATTTTTGCTTTCGTCATTGACCGCGTCACACGTCTTGGTATTCTACGCAAACCAAAAAATCACGTTTAATTAATTAACAAATAATTAATATAACCCTAACATTATCAAAGTATAAACAGTTAACTTACTTTTTTAAGGCTTCGAGCGTTGCTTCCAAAGATGTACGGACAGCATTTTCCTTCCTCGGTTGCCTTGGAACTGTTCTAATTCCGTAACAGATTCTGCATCCAGCATGACCGGCTCTGACCGCCTGTGGAAATAAGAATGAAAGGTCAGAGGTTATATTTGGTCGTATCCTTTTGACAAAGAGGAGCACTTACATGCACTCCATGTTTAAGTAAAATACGACAATTATAAAAAATACGCAAAATTGCACAACTTACCATTTTAAATGGGTGTGGTTGATAGTTTGAAACTGATGAATAAGATGGTTCTGCACAGATGTGAAGTGGGAAACTGAAGGCAAAATTGAGTTGTGCATCTTCTCACTCAGTTTATCAGCCACGTAGCAACAAGGGAGGAGCTACCTAGTTCTCCTCATTTCGTGGAGGTAGCACTCACAATTTCAGACGAACAAAGTTGAGAGCATCATTTCAATGAAAAATGTGGACTCTTCCAATTAAATGAACCTGAATTTGAATCACAAAAACCCATACGCCAACTGAATATGTGTTAATATAAGAGTTTGTTCTTAATATTCAAGAATAACGAAATGAGATGTGCTCAAAATAAGGAGTGTGTGTGGTTTTGTGATATTCCTTGTGTTTTGAAGATGTCCTTAATGGAAATTGTTGATTTGCGTGTGAATATTATATATCTGGTTCACAGAGACCGACCTATTGCACTTTTTTCATACATTTTACAAGTTTATTCCTACTGCAATACTACGTGGGGTCTTCATCAAATTAATAATATTGTAGACACATTTAAATATTAATTATGCATTAAAAGTACAATCAAATCAGCTTGGTATGTTCCAGGGCTGGGATTTTGCAAAGCAACGTAGTCCAGATTTAATACTGGAAGTATTATAGGATGAAAAGGGTTCATTAATGGAAAATTACAAATATATATCAATTCCGTGTGTGCATCCTTAAATGAAGTCGTCGTAATGAATTCAATGTATCGTCAACGTCAAATATATGTAATGTACAAAGCATCGTCAGTTGGAAGATGTTTAATACGAGAGTATGCAGTTTCGTTTGGAGTTAAGTGTTAAGTGCAATAAACTGCATTCAACGACATTTTTCGAAGGGACTTAATTGTGAATGTGCATGGATAGAATTCTTAACTACGAGAAGCTTAGATTTATGTGCGATGAGGGTTTTAAATTAAAGAAGATGTTCGTAGGAGTCAATTTATAGATGCTTCATAAGTTTTTACGGACTACCCTTGTGTCTCCAGTTAGTATTTCTTAATACACGAGAACGGTGAATAAGAAGGGTCAAATATTAATAATACGCATGCACTGTTTTTTGTAAGCAACTCCATGTTTCTCGACAAATTCGTCGATTTACTAGTTTCCTTTTGACAGCTTTCAAAAAGTTCTATCAGTGTATAACATACTATAAAGAATCGTAGGCAAATTTTAATCGTAATTCACATTATTTATCCTCTTAAGTCGTTGATTTAGTATTTTGACACTTCGCCTGATTGGTAAGTTAGGAATATGCGGTACAGTGTTCAGTAATGCATATTGGAAAGAAACTCCGGCAGAAGTATAAAGCTACGCACGTGAAAGTAAGCTCCAATTGAAATTGGGTAGTACGATGTTGGTTAATATTTAGCAATTTAATAACGAGCGACAAAGGTCTTGTACAGATTACCCCATACAACAATCTTTATAACGTTATTTTTGTGTTTTAAATTATAAATACATTAAAATAAAGTCCTATTGCGTGCTAATAATTTTTGCAAAATAAGACTTTATTTAGCTTAACATGCGGTATTTGCTTCCAGATATTGCTTCTGCGAGCTAGATCTCATTTACGTACTGCGAGTTTTCTTTTAGGCATCCACAATTCAACTGCTCTAGTTACTGCTAACTATTGACCGCCAAATATGCATCGCATTTTTACAATTTAATTTACAGTAGAAGGACATCTTATGACTTAATGGAAATCCAAGGAGACCCTAATAAACCATTAAAAACTAAGGAAATCAGGAAGCTGCTAAGTATATTGCTAAGGAGGTTATACTGTTAACGATAAATTGGTTACAGAGTTTAAGTTTGAAGATTTAAATAAATGACGTCTAATGATGCGATATATTGAAAGGCAAGTAATTCAGGTAACAGGGTAAATTCAGGTTAGAACTTATATATGTGAAATGATCATTTATGAAGCATAACCATTATTAGGGAAGCTTACATTTGTTATCAATATCTGAATTATTCAATTATATTAAGTTTTGAACAAAAAGCGTGGAGGTATTAATAAATAACGTAGTCAAGTAACGTAGTAGTCATAGTCGGATAATTTAGACACGACATTATTGTTGTGATTGCCACTAAATATTTGCAATGTAAGATAAAATACTAAGAAGTGTTTGTATCACGATATACTACGAGAAAAAAAAAGCTTATCTGTGAATTAACTTGCACAATGGATTTGGTATAATGAAACGTGGAGTAAATTAATGAGAAAGTAGCTCTGATGATAAATTGGACGTAATTATTTTTCTGTACAATACATACAGAAAACACCGATAAATTTTTACCAATAAGTATTCTTAAAGCAACTGATGATTTGTGAAAGAGAAACGTGTGGTATGTGAGTTTTTAATGATTTACCCATCAAATAATATACACACGTGGTCTAATTAAGAAATGAGCTCTTACAAAGAAGAAATATGAAACACAAAGGTAATGATGTGCAGCAACCAGGGCCATAATGCCCCATCACCACCAAACAATCTTCAACATTCATTATTGACCATAATTTGCATCAACAGTGGCAAATAATTTATGAAGAATAAGTCTACAACAATCAAAAACATCTTTGATTTTCCGCAGCGCTCATTATGCAAAATAAATAAAGCACCCATTTGCAAATATGACTGGTCCTTACTACAGAGAATAGTACTTTCTATATTGCTTCCTGATTTCCTGGTTGTTTAAATGTCTTAAACATAATTTCAATCATCTGTGAAAGTAGAGTTTTCGCTCCGTTACCAATCTATGTGGATTTAAAAAGATTAAAAACTATTCCTCGATTAAAAATACAATCACAATCAGATCTTCATAATGTCAGTACTCCCAGGCTGATAACAAATCCGAAGATAAATGAGTTTCCTCTGTGATTTAATTCACTCTGATCGGATTATCATAGGGTCATTGGTCACAGATAACACTTTAACTTGAAAAAGTCTATATAGTATCGATTGAGGTTAAATTGCAGTTTATTTTCTTATTCAAGATAGAAGGACACTTCTTAATATGGAGAAACACCCTAGTGTAAATTAAAATTTAAATCTAAACCCAGCATCAACAAACACGGATAAGCAAGTGAAATTTTCAATTGCTTGAGTAAAATAATTCGCAGACGTCTATTTCAATGCATCGCTTAACCCGGAACGCTGATGCCGAACAATACTTGACTTTTCACTCAAGAGAGATGTGATGCGATAATCATCGTCATCATCCACACCATGAGAATGTTTGTGAGGCAATGAAGAAAAGGCAAAGTTATTGTTTGTTGTTTTCCATGTGATCTACATTAACTGTAGAGCCTCATTGTTGTAGTCTTTCAGCGTTTTCAAATCCAAGAGATGAAGATTTGAATAATTTTATGTGAGAGCTTTTAAAATTATAGGGGTTGGGATAGATGCACCTATAACTTCTGTTTTACACTTCACATATTCTAAAACGAAACACTAATTTACGACCAACTGACAATATTACTGACATGCACACTTAAAATTTCTCTGTGATAAGAATTGGGTGGGATATTGATAATTTAGTTTCACGGTGAGAATGAATAGTTATGAGAGCAATAAGAAAGTGCAAAAAATAGTTGAAAATACATTGGGGTTGATGTAATACAATTGAAAATAAGTAGAAATGGTAAATAGACAAGAATCAAGAGTGAGGGACGGTGTAGATTGTAGAAGTATCTAATGATGCAAATGGTGCACACAAAATCTGCCACTTGTAATAGTAGAATGAAACCAAACTTAACGAGGAAAGGCAAAGCTCCAAATAGCTCGTTGATTAGATAACACCTATAACTCGTTATCGTGTGGACATCACTATAATGCTAATAACTTTAAAGAAAGAAAAAAATTTCATTTCATTAATCAACCAGAAAAACTCCACCAAGAATTGATTAAGATAAGTAAAATTACTGCCAAAGCTTAAAAAAGAACTCGCAGATGAGTCGAAACGAAGTCGAATAGAAACCGCCACAGAGTGAACATAATTTTATAGGTCGTAAAGTAATATATCAGGAATGCATTTGGCAATTTTTAAATTTAAAGGAGACTTCTTGACTCGCATTTCCGATATCATTTTTCTAGCGTTTATCCCTCGACATTAAAAAAGAACAAGACTTCACGCGAATGATAAACTAGTGATAAAAAATAGGGGACTTCTGAATTAAACTTACCTGAATCACACGCCAGGGGACTTAACGTGTAATAATACTCGTGTCTCCTGTCTCATGAATTTTCCACAACTCATCCAAATCATTCATCAGCCCAGTCAGTTTACATTATAATCTTAAAAGGCAAGGTGAGTAAATAAGATTGATAATATTTGCATTTCTGAAACACCTGTTTCTCAATTCTGATAACCTCTGTGATTTCAAGTCTCACAAACACGAAAAACGTGAATGGAGTTTAAAGATAGTTACACTTTCACACGGACAACGGGGGGAATTATTGTTGGTTGTAGGAAGATTGAACTGCTTGATATAGAAATACAAGAATTAATTCCACCACTACTATCGCATTTGTTTCACATTCGTTGTACATCCCCACTACTATTTTCATACCTTTTACAGAGTACTTGATTTCATGGCGCAAGTCGTATTAATTTTTGCACAATATTTGGTTGAAAAAATATTTTTTGTCACCATAATTTGTGCGAGGGGTATTCTAAGAATTGTTCCTCGTCCAAAACAACGTTCTACGCTTTATAAATTATAAAACTCCCTTGCCGACCTTGTTGAGCAATCTGCAAAGCATTTCAAAAGTTTTGTCAACCTCAAAAGCATTAGGATTTTCTAATCTTTTACCATGTATTAATTCATTTAGAGTATATAATACAACACACATGCTATAAGCTTGTTAAAACTTCACCAGAATTTGTAATCGCCAATTATTCCACCTGTTAATTACTATGAATCATCAGGTAAGTGTATAATGGCTGCTTCCCAAAACTCGAAATTCTAAACAAATGTGTAGCTTTATTGCCTCACTGCTGGAAGTGTTTGGGTGGTGGTTGTTTTACTATACTCTCCTTCTGGCTTGTGTAAATTTCTTTGTGATGTGAAAATCATGTGATTATTATTTTATTTCAAAGTTAGAAACTCCTACCGTAGCTACCCGCAGCCAATAAAGGAAACATTTGATTGTACTCAGTGAACATCACCGAGAAGGCCAACGTCATAAAATGTTCGAATTCATAAAATCTTCAGTGGAATTAACAAAGGGTGCCGAAGTAACGATCAGGGCAAAATCTTAATGGATTATTCAATTAGACAATTAATGATGAGACTGTGTTTTCATTTAACGATCATCAGCAAGAAAATAAAACAGATTTCAATCATGGTAATTCGGAAATAGACATGAAATGAGACTAAAACATCCAAAAACTCAGTTAATGTTTTAACACAGGTTAATAAGAGCTTTGTTGTACCGATATGGTTGCTTTGATTGTTGTTAATTTGGCTGTTGCAAATCGTTGATGGAAGTAACCTTTTTTATGTAAATGGCATGTGAGTGTATGGACAGCGTTGGCGTTTGTCCCTAGAACGGGAAGATATTTTAAATTCTGCTTTTGAGTTTTTACTGATTATCTGGATAAATATACAAATGAGTATTCTTAAAACATCAGATGATTTGTGAAGGAGGTAAGTGTAGTTTGTGGGTGCTTAAATATTTACCCATTTACCCATTTGATTTATTAGGATATTGAAAAACATTTTTTAAGGTTAACTCTGCAAGTAGCTCTGTTAGCGTATACTTGCAGGTGAACGATATTTGGGGGTTATGTCAGCTTTTCACATCATCTCATGCTCCCGACAGCAAGTCAGTTGGGAACTGTCAGATTACCCCAGAAAACGAGGGAATCACAGTGGGAACTTCAAATTTAAAATTAGCAGCATGTTCTGATGTAGTATTTTGCGTATGTGCTGCAGCTTGTCGTTTATTTATTCGCTAATCCAGTGTGAGTTTCGAAGATTAAGGATCTGGAAGAACAAATCTCATTTATCTAGTGCCGAAGTGTTACCCATTTAGCAGTTTCTACTCTAGTGAAACCTGTTTGAAGATGGAGGAAGAAATGACGGCCAACGACATTTTTCCGTAAGTTATCAGGTGGCGATAAAACCGAAGTTAAGAATTCGAATTGGTGACCTAATCGTAATCGACCAATTGTGGTTGTCTGTAGATTGCTAAAGTTACCAGCAGGAGTGGAAATGGTTCTTCTTCCCTTCGTCGCCACCGGAACTGGTGGACTTCAGGCACTACTTAACTTGCGAGAAGTCTGCTCGACCACCAAATCATGGGTCGACTGTCTTCCCCCACGACAAAGGAAGTCGCTTTACTCTACAGCACAAGTTCGGATGGATTCAGACGTCGAGACAATCGAGCGGTTTTTAGAGTCACCACCATCATCATCGGTGAGCGCTCTCTCGCTGAACATAAAGAACATTCTCGAAAAGTATCCTTGGGAAAAAGAGAGGGGAATATGGGTTCGATTCTGCGCGGTTTGGGCTTCTCGTTTGGAAAATCTGCAACTCCGAAATGAACGAGAAGAAGAAGAAAACGATGATGACGATATTTTCAACGATAACCCAAGAATTTTGGATCTCATAGAATCTCCACGTATTCAGATTCTTCGCTTGGAAGGCATTCGTATTCCATGGAATTCATCAACGATATTTCCCTCATCACTAAAAAAAGTCAACGAACTGTCGATTAATTTGGATGGTGAGGACGCAGGCATCCACGAGTTGAAACGTTTTTACTCCAAGCTAAAGAAAAACACGAATCTGAGGAAGCTGGTTGCTTTTATCCACGACGATGATGACTACGAGTGTTTTCAAAAATTCATTGACGCAAAGAAGGAAGACACACAACTAAAGATTAGCTTACACCTGGAAGACATCTTCCCTCCAGACAAATGGGAGAGCAACGATGAGGACGATACGAAATATCTTAAATTCGCTAGGTCAGTTGTGGCTTCGAATTCGACGATTCGGCTCCAAATGCTAAGAAAAGGTAATCTGCAGAACGCTAAAAAATTTCTCCCACAAAATGTCGCCATGGAAATGTTTGCGAAGGTCGAAGTGGTTGAGATTTGGGGACCGACGAAAGACACATTGTCGCTTCTCGAGTGTCTTCCCCGGCTGAAGCAGGTGAAAGTGGATACCCAGCAAAACGGCAACCCAGTTCAACGTCACCTGGAGAAGCTGACCTTCCCCCCTTCGCTGGAGGAACTCAGCTTCACCAAAGGATTTCCAGCCTTCAAAAGTATCCCTAAAACTTTGAGGTCGTTGACTCTCGAGGACTTGACGTGCGACGTGAATGTTCTTGTAACTTTTTTGAATTTGCTTAAGACAAATTTGATTCGACTTGAGTCTCTGAGCATCTCTTGGAATTTCGAAAAAACGGAGGTACCAGCTGTCGTTGTTGAAACCCTTCCTGGATTTGCAAGTGAGATTATTTAGGACTTACTGCGTAATTAATTATGTATACAACGGAGCTTGGTGAAAATATTTTCTTACTAAATATGTGCTGTAGATTTGAAGTCGTTGACCCTTAAATGTTGCCTAAACAAGGATGATCTAGAAGTCTGCCGGTTTGTTCTCCGACGATCATTCCAAGTAGAGACCCTCCAGCTACTTCACTTGGCCCTGCGTTTCAAGAGTTCTCAAGCCAAATGTCAAGATAATCTTAGTTTACCTGTTGTAAGCAATAGTAAACAATATATTGTGCGTGTAAATCATAACAGATTGTAGAGACCTTGAGTGTAATTTGTTTTCATTTTTGTCTTCAAGTTGGATGCCCCAATACTCTACCTGCTGTGTGAAGGATCATCTGCAAATTCCCTGTTGATGTGCGACATTGAGAAGGAGTCTGTGACCTCAGACGGATGCCAAGTGATGGAAAGGCTGGCTTTGTTGGCAGCTGCGAACGCGAAGAAAAGAGAGGAGAGGGAAGGGCGCGGTCCGTGGCAGCGACAGTGGGAAATCATCAAAAAAGTTTCAACTCAGTGCATTGAACATTAATTAATTAAGGAAGAGAGCAGAATTGTTTGTGGTTTTCAAATTTTCGACTTCTTACTTAATGAGTGTGAAAACGATTATTCTGCTTCCAGATTGTTCTTATGTTCATTTTGATTTTTCAAAAGCCACAGCATTACTATCTTTAAACAAATGTATTCAAATTATAAATTCAAAAATGATTTGTACACCATTCTAATTATTCGAATCTTTTTAGCGAATTGCACTGAAGACCCTGAGCCAGTGTTGAGAAGATTTTGCATAAGGTATGTGTAATATATTGAGATATAGTGTCTTAAGATATCCTATACGAATGTATAAATGTTAAAGGCTGACTACACAGTTCCTTGTGAATGCTTCATATTAAGTTATCAAATAATAATCAATAATAACCTGGTATTATTACAAAGAAACTGGATAGTGCATAAGAGTTGTTTTTATTACATTGAATTTTAAAAAGTTTATTTTTATTACCTGGCACTACGACTCGCTTCCCAATGTTTGCCTTCTACCCGTACTGAAGCCAAACCAGTTGTCCAAGTCCCGGGGCAGAAATAAATATACTTGCTTACTGGTGTTACTAGTCTCCTTTAGCAATATGCATCACAATACTCAATGGGTTAGTAGTTGTTATTCTCGCAGGTACACAACTTTCATGTTTATTTTTTTACCCTAACCAGGCCAGCAACCTTACGAGGTTCCCAAGATTCCTTACGTTGCAATATCTGTTGTATCATATCCTCATATCAACCAACTAACTTAATAGGTATGAAACACACATCCACATGACACGTCACATTTCAGTAATGATCAAAATTGTACTAATGTCCATGAAGCGCCACATCGCCGTCTGAATCAGTTCATCATCGTCAGTTGTTGACCCTTCGCCTCTACTCCAGTCAGACCACAAGGACCTCTATGATGTTCAGTTGAGCATTGTCGACTTATGTAGCTTGCAATCTCAGTAGCAGACTGTGGTTGCTGGCAGAAGTTCCATGGATGATGTTGCGACCTGATTTCGGAGCTGGTTGACATTCTGTGGGAGAACAAGAAAACGCTGCAGCTGTAACAGATGTCTCTGTTAGCTGCTAGGGGCTTCCACGAGTTGCTGCGGTGTTTCGCAGTGCTGCACTCCCGGCTTGCCATTTTGCTGCTAGTCCAAAAATAACCCCGACTCCTCCAGTGACGCTTCCACATGTTCCAGCACATTTGACTGACGGAGATGAGTGGGGAGCTGAAGAAGACTCCTAGTTGGCTCAAAACATCAAAAAAAAACCGGAGTACTACGAAGCGAATAGAGGAGGAGGGTTCCGAGGGTTCCGAGGGCGGTGACTGCGGTGGAGGAGGAGTTCGAGGAACGAAGTCGCTGGCTTCCAGCGGCGCTGTCCCCAAATCTCACCTTTCCCTTCTTAATTCATCGATCGATAAAACACTGGATTAATCGGCAGGTTAGCGAGTACAGAGAAATGCAGCAAGGGTTTGAGGCTTTTCTGGAATTGTCCAGGCAAACTGGTTCTCCTCGTTAAATCCTTTGGAACGACTATGGAAATTCCAAGTGAGTGAAGAGGAAGTTCGTGATCGTTATTTGACGAAGAAGGGCGAGGATTAAACTAATCCTCACATCGAATGTGAGGATTAGTTTAATAGAAAGTGTTTTCATACTCTGTTCCTTTAACCAATGAATTTTGTATTTGCAAGTAGGTATTGCGGCCGTTGTCAGTGTCAATGGACATCAACTCAGCGCCTGATAGTCTGCCAACAGCAATAATTCTTGGAACCCCGTCCCAATCCAGTTCGTCCATCCGATTACCGAGACCTCAATAGAAAAAGCAACTGCGGAAAGAGTGCGAAATTCCAACTTCCAATCGCTTACACTCGTCGACATCAAAAGTCTCCAGGAAGGAACTTCCAAATGCAACTGAACGAAAACGACCCGTGAAACGAAGAGACACCGAAAAACGTAACATGTCTAATCGCAGCTTCCAAAAAGTGGGGCAAAGTGAAGGAAACTCTTCAGATTCTGCTGCAGCAGAAGAAAGTTCCGTGGATTCCGGCGATCTTTGGACCTGCAATGTCCAATCTGCAAGAAGACGTACAAAACCAAATGGAGTTTTCTTGTGTTCGAAATCTTTCCACCACAAGTCAGTTCTGGAAGTCCACCTGCGTACTCACACAAATGAGAGGCCGTTTGAATGTTCTTTCTGTCGTGAATATTTCGAAACCTCGACTAATCGCCACAGACACGAAATGATCCATCGAAATATAAAACCCTTCAAATGTCCGTTTTGTGCTCAATTTTTCCGCCAACGGATCGCATTAAGTCGTCATAAACTCCGCCGCCACTCAAAGGAGAAACGCTACGTCGGTTTTGTTTGTCGGAAAGCATTCCCCAAAGCTTCTCAGTTAAGTCGACACGAAGAGATTCACCGATTTGAGTAGCGTTTTGTACTTCTTTAGCTTCAGTTTTAGTCGACATGAACTTTCGACCGTTTGTGAAACACTGTGTTAGATTTTATATTTTACATGCAACTGTGACAAGTAAATTCGACCGAGTGCATAACTAATTTGCTGTGGGTCACGATTTTATTTCTGAGCAACTGCACGAATGAAAAATCATTGTTGCAAGTTGTCGCTTACTTTCACGTCAAAAAGGGAAACGTCGTACAGCACCGAAGAGAAAAGGTGTGGATGGAAGGTTCGAGAGAGATGTTTGTGTTCGTGTAACCGGGCAACTGGGGATGGGGAGATTCAGGTTGCTGGAAGGGAGTCTCAAATTGCCTCCTTGAAGAAATCGACTGTTTTGTGTTGAAACGGAGGAGATGGGTCAAAATTGGAAGTGTTGAAATTTCGAAACGAATGGGATTTGGTGAGAGTGAAGAAGGCTGAGAAGGATGATTCCTGGAGGAAAGAAGAAGCGGAGCGACGACACTTCTGTCGGGTCTTTCGGAGCTGCGTCGCCTTCCTCGGGAAGTTCGTCTTCGGGTGGAGACGCCAGGAGAGGAACAAACGACTCCGGAGGATCCCGCAAACCCAAACTCCACGAAGAAGTTCATCCCCATGAGAAAAGGCGAAGCAGTGGAGGTTCCAAGAAGTCGGGTTACAAAGGAAGACATTCTGGAGAATCCTCAGCTTCTTTGGAACAACAACAAGTGAGTCATCATCACAAGAAGAAGCAGAGGATGAAGGTGGACGTCATCATCACGTCAATGGAGAGGATTGACGTGGGAGTGACGGTGAAGGTTTCTCACAAGGCGGATGGGTGTGGTCCCTTTGTTAATCTGCTATTTCTATCCAAATGCAGCAAAATTTTATTCAAAACGTTTCTGGAAATCTCATTTCGATCCAATTAGTAGAAACACACCGGCTACGAATGCTACGCGTTTTTTAAAAAGATTGATTATAACATGCTTCTACAAAAGTGTAACTGTCTCTCAATAAGTGAACGCTTGGATTTTTATTGTGCACATTTTGTTTATAAACTTTTCAAACTGAAACATGGAACTAATGAAACACTAGGTTTATTCGATTGTGTAGTTAGTAGCAATAGAATTAACAAAAGAGGGCAATATAATTGTAATATTGCTGTCCATAAGACAAAATTCTTCGAGAAATCTCCCTTGTATTTTTGTGGTGGTGTTTGGAATTTGATCCCGTCTGAACTTAAGATGTTAGATACCGATATAAACTTACGTAATCGCTTATCTTCGTATCTTGTTAGCAAACGTGACGATGTATTTATCTTTTATTGATATGTTTCGAATATTATTTCGTCAATTTTATATTCTAATTTGTTATTCTCTCTTTCCCTTTCTCTCTCGGTCTAAACCCTTTGTGTTACTCATGGAAGACTAGTCTATTGTTGTACTAAATGAGGAATAACACGTTAATAAAGAGTTCAATCAATCAATCAATCAACCGTGACCTGTGTCAACGTCGATCGCTTGAGGAAGCAGGTCGCTGCAACTACGCGGGATATCCTCCGCCACTCGAGCTTTTCTGCATTCCCCTTCTCATTTATGGCGTCCAAGTTCCAACGATGCCGTTGTGCAGACGTAACGTCAATGACTGCGACGTTTATACGGGAAGTGGAGCCAACGGCAGGTCTACAAAGGCAGTTCATGTTCTGTACAGCAAAACTGGCGGGGAGGAAAAAATGCCGCATAGATCGCGACGTCATCCGCATCATCACAAGCGCGGCAAACAGAAGAGACACTCCCACAGACATTCACACGAGAGAAAAGCTCCAGATGACGCTGACTTCCAGTTAAGAACAGCTTTGCAGGAGTCCGGAGGAGTCACTGGAGGTCACAGCAGTTCAGTTCGAGTCCAAGTTGGAGTAAATTCTTGAGTTCCAATTGGGAGTCCCGTGGAAGGTTCTCCGCAGGAGGAGCCACAGACCGTTGGAAGAGTCACTGGAAGTCCAAGCAGCGTGAGAGTGAAGGTCGCTGTGAGCACTGAGGGGGCGTCAAGCGCGATTTCCGTGGAGCCTCCTCAGCCGATTGAGTCTGAATATCTGGAGCCGCCGTTCCTGAGGGACCCCAGTTTGGAGGAGGACGTCGTTCCCAGTGACATTTGGGCGACTCCTGAAGACGACGACGCTGCTGTGCTGAAGCTGAAATCTGCGCTGTCTGTGAAGATGGCGGTTTCCATTGGAAAAGTGACGGAGCAGCGACACGAAGAGGTGGAGGAACCTGCTCACGTGACTTTCTCTCCGTCTGTGCCGTCGTCAGGAGGAAACGAAGTTTCCGTAAACGTCACAGTTTCCAGTGGCAATTTCGACGTGGGAAGCCAAATGTCGAAAGACTTGGTGTGCCGTTGGAACTCATGGGACACCTCGATGAGTTCCCTGCCTTCCGAAACCATTGACCCGAGCTACGTCAACAGTGGAAGTAAGCAGTCCTGCCTCCTCCGTCTTCAAAAACGAGTCACGCCACAAGTATCACGTCAATTGGGGGAATGAAGGCGCATTCTTCTGCTCAGAGTCCTCCGATGGTCGGGGTGGACGTTGCAGTCTCAGCGTTCGCCATGGAAGCTTCCAAGGGTTCCGTCGACCGCTGCGTTGGGCCTGCGGAGGCGTAGCTATCCTTTTCCTCCAGGAATTTCCAGGACGGAGGAGGAGCCGTTCGCTTCGCCCCGCCTCCTTCAGAAGGGCCAGATGAAAGGAGACTCGTCGTGGCTGCTGACAGGAAAGTTCCAAGGGCTCCAACGGACGTCGGAGGAGTTCTGGAGGAGACGGAGGAGGATGCAGCAACCTGATTTCGGAGCTGGCTGACCTTCTGTGGGAGCACAAGAAGGCGCTGCAGCTGTACCAACGGATGTCTGTTTGCTGCTACCCGTCCATCAGTTGCTGCGGATGTGCGTCGCGGTGCTGCACTCCCTGCATGCCATTCTGGGGAGGAGGAATTCCTCCGTGCTGCTATTCCAACGACACCTCAGACTCCTCCAGTGACGCTTCCAGATGTTCCAGCAAAGATGACATGACTGACGGAGAAGGGAAGGGAGTTGAAGAAGACTTCCAGTTGGCTCAAGACATCAAACAGAACCCGGAGTACTACGGAGTGAGTGGAGGACGAGGGAATTCCGAGGGCAGTTACCGCGGTGGAACGGCTGGAGGAGATCGAGGAACCAAGTCCAGTTGCACCGTTCCCAGAGGAACTTCCCAAGTGGAAGTCACTGTGGAAGTCAATTAGGAAATCTCAACTTTCCCTTCTTAATTAATCTACCAATAAAAAATTTCGTCTGTTCCCTACTCCAAATCCCGAAGACTCACTCTTTTATTGATTCCCAGTTGATTAAAATTAAAACTTGATTTCCAAATGGATTTTTTGTAAAAAGACTCTGCATGATAAAATGACTCCAATTGATTTATTGAATTAAAATATCATCTGTTCCAGTCTTTGAGGCTTTCCTGGAATTGTCCAGGCAAACTGGTTCTCTTTGTTAAATCCCCAAGGATATTCCAAGTGAAGAGGAAGTTCGCTAATATCGCGATCGTTATGCGACGGAGAAGTACGAGGAACCTCGCGATTACGGAGAGGCAGTAGGGAAAGTCGAGTTTTCTTGGGCCCAAGTGGAATTCACTCTTCTTAATGAGTGGGTAGCTGTAAATACCGTATTACATTTTATTTTGAGTTTCCAGTTTCCAGCCATCTCATCAATCAGTGCTTTTGGATCTGAAACTATGTTACAATCCCAGTAAACGGTTAAATTGTTTGAAATGATATTTAATATTAATTTTTTTAATACTTAATTTAATACTTAATCAGGATCATAACTGTGAGTTCCCACAATTCCTAAGATATTACCAGGTTTATGTTCTGTTATTATTTACAAATTTGAAATCGTGTTCAATTAAGTGACATCAAGTAGGTAAATTATTTTAAATATTTATATTCGAAATTCATCCTTCGGTCTATTCCATCTTCGGTATCCATACTCAGCTGCAGATGACTACAACCCTTCGAGTGGTGCTCAATGCTCGCATAATCTTCAATTATATCTCCGTCTCCAAGCTATTGTGATATAAGATTTTTCGCCGAGCTAAACTCATCTTGTAATTTACTAAAATTAACAATGAATAAGGACTCAAAATTACAATAGTGATCAACAAAAATCATTATCATAGTGGGGTTGACTATTATTCTTACAAAATGTTCGCTTGCAGAGGTAAACTATTTTGTAAATTATTTTATTTGTTTTCATTTATTTAATTATTTAAAAATTAAAGCAAATGCATAACAATATTTTGCATTACAGATGTGATGCAAAATATTATAGATGTGATGTGACAGATGTGAACTAATTCCATACACTGGGCTTCTTGTTGGGTGTCACTTGAGTTGGATGCATGTATTAATATGGGTGGTAATAGAGAACAAAATTTGGTGATATCCTTTGTATCATCATAAATATCTTAAATTGCCAAATCCAATCGAACTGGTTTGTGAGTTAATCTCTGGTGAACAAAGTCGCATGTGGTCAGCATTGAATTTAATTCCGGTCACCATAAATATTGATTCGGTCATCATAATATTGTTTCTCAAGTTGTATTACAATTAGCTAATTGAAGCATAACCGTCAAAAAATTGGTACAACTGAATTCAAATGTTGTGTAGAAAGTTGCTTGTCTCAATAACAGACGGTTAATTTAGGACATAAAAACGTAAAAGAAATTGAAACCAACGTTAACTTAAACAAAAACTATATCTTTTGGAGAAGCGTCAAGGGTTATAATTTAGGAATTAAGATTTTTTGAATGGCATGCTTTAATTAGTTCAATATGAAGTGCTCTGCATGTACTACTTGACCAGGTTTTTAAGCACAACATCCCTGTACACTGGGTGGAAATCCGACATAAACCCAAATATCTTGTGATTTCTGCTAAACTTCCTAAAAATCTGGTAGGCTTAATGAGCTCTTATTTTTTGTTGTAAGTATTGTTTGTTGATATAAGTTGGCTCAACCATTAAAATCTTGGCACTTATTCATTTAAAATATTATCGGTGCTGAGTACAGTTTTATTGACTGTAATTATTTGGAGAAACGATTTTTATTTGATCCTGATAGATTCTTTTAAAAGATTATTATCGTATTGAGTGTATGAGCGAACACACTTGGTTATAGATAGGATAGGGCAGTAGCATGCGGATCCATAACCCAATGTGTCCGCTCATAGACTCAATACGATAATACATTTATGGTAATATTTCGAGACAATTCTGATGAGTGATAAGACGCATGCAAATAAATGCAGCGTAAAGCTTCAGCGAGATTGTAGTACGCTTTGGTTGTCAGTCTACATCTTATGATCAGAGGCAACGTGAATCTGAAGAGTCTTAGGCGTGATTTACTTCATTTATTCAAAGCATTGAGTTATCTTAGATGCAAATTAAGTGAAACCTCTTCACCACTTCATCACGACAACTAGAATACTGACCTAAACTCTTAACTTTTCAGGTTCTTTGTGTAACTACACATTCGCTGAGAGAAGTATTTCACGAATGAGAAATCTCGTTTATGTATGAAATGGCCGTTAGACGTTTTTGGATCCCGATAATAATATATTCCGAATAAAACAAGTCAAACTGGTTTCCTGACCCTAAAACTCACACAGCAATGTGCAATGAATGGAAACACTTTACTGTCATATGAAATTATTGCACTGCCACATAATTTGTTTGTCCCCTAAGAGATCATTCGGCAGATGCATATTTTAAAACAACGAAGACATTCCATTGCTTGACAATATAGAAAATTGTACTAATAATTCTTGGCAAAAAGCTGGAGTTGCACCGTACGTGCAATATTACAAGACACATTCAACTTCGTACATTCCTATTCAAATAGCTGCTATCCTATCCACTGACCTCATGACTATTAAGCGAGGTTTAATTACTGTCTGCGACTTAAAGGAGACGAATTTGGTATTGGCTTAACATACTCAAGATTAGATAACGAAAGCTCAGATGACTTTACAGATTTTCTTGGAAAATCTACCAGTTCTCTTCTTCCTTCGCACTCAGCGAGTTCGAGTTCATAAACAATTCCACTGGCTCCTTCAGCAGCGTCTTCATACACTTCACATTGAACGACTCTTGATTTCCAGCCAGAAACACCTCTCGACCTCAGACCTTCAAGTTTACGTAAGTTTTCCTTAGTGTGTTTAAGTTTTCCGTGTGTTTATTCTTGCGCATTATCGTTTAAAATTTCAGAATAGACAGTGCTTGCCCAACGTTTTGAGAGGCAATTGTTTCAAGAAATACGTCATGTAGTCAGAATCATTGCCTTGATTAAGTCTTATAATTCCCCCAGCAGCAGATATATTATCTGAGTTCCTAACTAGGTTAATCTTAGTGGTACTGCTGGGTTTGCATTAATAATTTCACTAAATCTTGATTCATAGTACACAAAGGGGTTTTAAGGTTTCTAACTTTAATCAAAGGGTTTAAAAATTCTAGTTGGTAGTGTGCATGTACACTGTAAGATCCCTTTTTGAATATCTACCAGATATGCGTGACTTTTTAATAATTGAACCACCAGTTCTTGAACTATTAGGAAGTGACCCTCTGCGTTATACCCCATGGTCAGTTAAGCTTTGATAAAATAAATTTTCACAGGAGTACGCGGCAAAAATGTCAAGGGATCTGCATAAAACCTCGGTCTGTCTATTTTGCGGAAAACCAGCCGTAAGCACGGAAAGGGTTCTAAGAAGCAGTTCGGTGGTGGAGACCTTCAAGTGGAAACGGTCGTCCGTACAAGTTCTCAGCGAAACAATTTGTTCCGCCGACACAGTTTTGATTGTGAAAGACATCCTGGGAAGAGCAGCCTTCTGCAACAGATGTGACTTGAAAATGAAGGATCTTTGCTGGGCCATTCAAACGGTTAAGACCATGGGAAGCCGGATCGCAGACAGCTTACGGGAAATGATTGGCAAGGTTAAATCCCATAATGAAAACTTAAAATACCAACCGTTCTCACCCCGACACAATAAGATCCGGAAATGTATTTATGATGCCACTGCTGACATTCTTGACTGTAAGGGAATAATATTGTTGGAAACTTTCCTTATGCGGATAACCCACCTAACCTTCTTTGATTTTGAAAGGCACTGAACAACCGTTTTTGTCTAACACATCTACACATGACATTCGCTCAGCTTTTCTTCGGAAACTGGCCAAGGGCTCTAAGGTCAAGACAAACGTTTGGGGCAGCTGTACAGGAATTAAAACTGCGGGACGCTTGGTTCGTACGAAGAAAGTGCCCAATACTTGTAAATTCTCCGACCAAAATGGACGTAGCTTAAAGCTTAAGGATTCAGGTAACATTCAGCCATCAAACACGTACAGAAATTGTGATAAATTTGTAATGTATTTAAAGTCTCACGTGTAATTTAAAGGAAAGAAAACACTGCCTGGGGGTCAAAGATGTACGGTGCCCAAAATTGATGGGAATGTTTTGCGTAAGAGGAAGCATGTGTCCGTCAGAAAGGTGCAGTTTAAACCCACAGAACTTCAGCCCAGAAGGTCATGGAATTGTGGCTTAACGGGTTGCGGTGTTCGTTGTCTCTCAGCCGTTGGACTAAACGACCATTTCCAGCGTATACATCTTGGTCAGTAATTAACATAAATACAACGCAAAAATACTTGCAACGAAAGCGTTCAATGAATATTTTTTGTTGATTACTTACAGGAAACAAGAAGCCTTCGAAATGCCACTTGTGTGAGAAAACCTTCCCAAATTTGTATAAACTTAACTTGCACAAGAATAGCGTTCACAATGCAAGGAAGTATGTCTCTGGAAGTAAGAACCTAGGGTATTAAAAATATGTTATTGTAGCTCAGAAAGTCCAGATTTCCGGCTATATGAACTTTAGGATTCATAGGGTCAGACCCCCAGCTTTGCTTACAATTTTTCAGAAAAACATTTGATCAAATATACATCTGATTGCATTTATTTCCAATTCCTTGAACAGCATTTTGCAAGCTATAAAGTAGATATTATAGTAAACAATCCAATATATTAAATTTTTAAAGCTATGAGGCCATGAACTTACATTGTAGGAATCAGAAAAGGATAGATAGTCAAATTTGGTGTCGAGCATTCAATTATATTTTTGATTCGAGTCTACAATTATAAATAGACTCTATGTATTCAAGCAATTTAAAACGTAGCTTTGTACAAAAATATCATGTATAAGTTTATGTTTAATTTTATTACAATTAAGGCTTGTTAGCTACATACATTAATTAAGCTTAAGCACTACCGTATAACGTAAACGTGTATAATAAGAAATACGGCTCTATTTTTGAAGTTGCTATGATTGAAAATTGTTGGTTGATGGATAAGGGATGATAGGGCCGGCCTTTGAAAGTTTCGAAGTAAAAAATAAGACTGAACTTCTCTGCATTGCTTCGGAGTTTGAAGATTTTGGCATCATGTGTATTGTAACTGGTAATAATGCAGAATATATTTGTGTGCACCAACGAACTACTAACAACATTTGAATCCTGTCACTTTAATTTGGTTTCATTCATCCTGAATCTTCATATTTAGACGACAATATTTCCTATTTCTTGCATTCCCTTAGTTCATTGGCCAACTAAATAACTATTTAAGAGATGAAATCCTTATTTTTCACGCCATCAAACAATTCTATCAAATGTCAAAATATGTTGCTTAAAAAGTTGATAAGGAAGATTCATAGAACATAATAGAATTTGTCTTCCTGTTTCCTGGGCACAGAGCTGCTACAACGTCTTCATGCCTTAAAAATCCTCCAACTCTAGAAATATAGTATGTGGTCAACTTACTGATCTCGATACATGTATTATAGTGTGTTGATTGGAACTAAAATTTGTCCATTTCTTAGCCGAAAGAGGGATTACATAACAAGAGCATTCAGAAACAAATAAAAAAAAATCAACAGAAAAATAATACAAATCTCTTGATTTCCTGTTTGTGGCAGTGGCTTGTAAACACAAACGTATTCGCTATTCCGTAATATCCATTGGTATTCCTGAATGTGGTATCAACGACTCAAGTATAGGGGCTTTTTAATCATAGTCGCGTATTGAAAGGAACATTTACTCAAAATTAGTGAGTAAAAGTAATACACTTATTATTCATACGCCTTAAAAGCTTGAAACGGTATAATTCGGAGTGACCAAAGGAAAGCAAGAAAATTGATTTCGGAAATTTCCAATCAATAACTTCAGAAGTTTTTTCGCATATTAATTTTAACACGGTTTTCATAAAATTCGAGTTTTGTATAGGGGAGCAAATACACTAAAAACAAAAAAGGTAGCTAATTCCAAGGACCCAATTTTTGATTGTTGTTTGTATTTCTGAAGTATCCGCACAAGCCGATAGGAGGTTTTTTCAATAGTATGTAATTTTTCTATAGCTACAGAATGTATGGTCTTACAGTGGCTGGAATTTGGGCTGAAGTTTTAAATCGCACTGTATGCTTAGGCTAGAAAAGCTTATTTCTAACAGAAACGCATTGAATATGATGGTCTCTAGGTCAATTACTCATTTTCAAAATCATGTTGATCGTTGGGTAATTACTCTTGCTTAAAAATAAGCTGGTGTGGCTTTTTTCACTACCTGGCAATTATATGTGGATCCATCGTCTTCGTTTAGTTTTATATTGGACAAATTCCCAATTAAAATATTCGCACGTAGGTAACTAGTAACATATTTCGAATGCTTAATATAAACTCATTGGTATTTCCATGGATTGCGATGAGAAATAAAATACAACTAATTTACCGGAGTTCCTTAATCCCCGCGGTTTAAAATTTTCACGACTGCATCACCATTAAGTGCGTAACGCTTGACATACTAGCAGGAACTGAAGTAAAGTTCAATCCCGAAATAACAAGCGGGCTACAAGCTATCATTTACGAAACAATTCATTCAAACAGCAATTTGACTAATATTCAAATAACCCCAGGTGCATCATCTAGACTTCAGCGGAAGAAGAGTGATCAAGCTTCGAACAATAAATTTAAAAAATTTAATTTAGTATAAAATGTGTTGGACAGGACTGATTGGAACTGCATATCTGCCATTGGCTGCTAATTTGTTAAAGTAGTTAATTGAATTTTGTTGGAATACACATTTTAAACTTGTAAAAAGTTTCATTTTAAAACTTTCCCCAAATTCTGACATTTTGTGTACGGCACTCAACTTTCTAAACAAACCAGAATTGTTGGCATTGCAAGCATTCGTTTATTTTCGCCATTTGTGGTAAGCATGAAAGTTAAAACCTGGTGGAAAAAAATTCTTGAGGGAAATATATCCCGGCGACACGATCCAACCATATCGGCACACGCGAGCCTTTTGTTATATACAGCTTTTTAAAGAATTACCTTGCAGTTGAAGCATTCTCATTCAAGGTAGTTTTGCTGGTCACCTTAATTAAAATCTATAGTCTGCATACAATACCAAACTTTTGCAACTATCCCATAAGGCTGTTGAAGGTTTCATTTGTTGCCTTATTTCGTTATCATGAATGAGGAGATGATAATGTTCTTTTTGGCAAGGGTCTGCAAGTATCATGCTAAATTGCACCACACCTTCACATTTTGCGACTATGTATACCACCTTGACCATTTCCAAAGTGTACGGTATTTTGCATGAAAACAAGCAATTGGTTGTTTGCATTATATTGTTGATTTTATGTAAAGCGACCTTTGCATCTAATATATCTTTCTCCCCAAAGCAAAATTACCTAAAGTAAGATTACCAGATTCTGGTACTTGCAGCGTATGATATATTCGTCAAGTCTGGCATGCAAGGGGAAAGTGATTTGGTACAAACAGCATTTACAAACGTCGCTTCATTTAACGGATTTGCATGTGGATCTACCAGTTCATTGCATGTGCGTAGCCACTTTATCTTTCTGAGTTCAACAAGCTCAATGTTGCATTTTTGGATAAGATTGACTACAAGATCCATAAATCCCAGAGTAACATTTAATTCTTCTTCTCAGTCCGGATTTGTCGTCTTCAGCTGAACATAGTTTGAGATTTTATAAATGCATTTTCGTTAGTAACAGCTTGGGTTGTACGAAAAATGGATCATTTGGACAAATTTAAGCGGAAATACAGATCTTCGACTGTAGGATTTTCTAATGGGCCATCGTGCAACTTAAGACCCAAAAGACTGCTTCGACGTCCAGAAAAGGAAGGATTTCTTTACTTTGTTCCTCGGATCAAAACGCTTAAAGAGAAATTCCGTAAAAATCACTCAAGTATTGTTGCGAAGTATTCGAATCTGAAGGAAGACAATACTGGACAAGGTCGTCCCTTTCAAGCTGAAAACAAGGGTTTCAATTCGGAACAGCTCCAAGGTCATAGCTAACTCTGTTTAATATAAAGAATGTTTAATTTATAAAATTACCATCTCAAATCCTGTGCTGAATTTTCGTACTTCAGATATCAACAACCAATCCAGTATCCTGGGAACGGAGGAAAGAGCACACAGGAAGTGCTGTCGTGAAATGGAGGAAATCATGCAGCAAGGAAGGATTCATAACGAAAGTAAGTTTCCCAAAAAATATACAATTCAATACAATTCCATTCTTACAAGTTTTTGTGGCTTGCAGCGTTACTGGGACTTCTCAAGCGCCTAGAAACCATTGTAGAACGATGTGAGGAACACTCGAATGAGCAACCGTCTCTAGACCAAATTAGTTTGCAACTTATTGAAAGTACCATTAAGGATGACTTGTCAACAGACTTCAATCATGAGATCTTTAACGAAACAGATGGTACGTGAAATTTTACTATTCTTATCACCACATATTCATTAACACAAAGAAAGAATTCATATTCCAAATGTTTGCAAGGATGGGTATACGATTAGCATTTACCATGGGCTGTAATTATATTTCAAATCAAGTGCATACAATTTTCCCAGCTATTGACATTGCCGAATTAGCTGACGTATATGTTTCCGGCAGATAATTTGAGTTCTTGGTTCCGAAATCACTGTTTTATTTTCTTTAAATTGCATTTTGTCTTAATATTAACAATATAATACATAGCTATCTTATAAGTATGATATTATCGGTCATAACCAGCTGGTCACAGCATAGATATATTTATCTGTTTCCTCGTGCATATTAAGATTCTTATCATTTCATACCGAATGATGAGAGCAGGAAAATCTGATATGAGACAGTTATCAGGAATTCCTCTTCACGCAACCTTTGCAGAAACATTTAGCTCTTGTCAACGATTATAGTGCATTTGCACAAGAGAAACGATATTTCATTTGATGAGCTCTGATGAGAAAATAATTGAACCCTTAAAACTCGTCCATCACTTTTCTAACGAAAAATAGGGTACAAAGCTCTCACAACCAACATTTATATTATTTTTATATTAGGGTTTTGGATGGCATAATTTTTCTCCGTAGCATACACAAACTATAGAGTGGTTTAATACATCTTCATTGCACTAAACGAATCGCTTTAAGAGCTTATACCCTTGCGAATTAGCAATGTGTACGGTTAAAGTGAGAATAAGGATTTTTATTATTACTGTGATTTTTCAAGATGTCATAATATCCACCTAATTTAATTCAATGTGTGTTTTATGTGTGTGTGTTTTATAAAATGGCAAAGTAAGGCTCGCACCCATCGATTGAGATTGAATACGGTTTTCAAAATACACATCTTACTAAACATAAGTATTCTCGTTTGGACTTCAAAGTCGACATGTTGCTTAGGCAGACTGACTTAGTCATCGTCATGAAACATTTCTTCTCTGGGTCACCAATTAAAACACAATGTTAAGGCAGACTTACGCTTGGTAGATTGTCTGATTCGAAACATGCATTATGAAATTTTTACAGAGTTGGAAACTGAGACTCAACTGTCCGACGAAACATTTGATGCTCCACATAATTCAGGTAGAAGTGCAGAAACACTGGAATGTTTCAACGACTTCATCTTCGTTCGGAAACAAATCTCACCGCCCTCGGAACTATGGATCTGCTCCAACAAACCCGAATTAATTACAACATCAAATACGAATATAAACGATAATGACAGCTGTTCCGTGAGTTCTATTAGGTCAAGTGAATACAGCATTATCCTTGAGAATCCCCTTGCTACCACTTAAAATTCATAATGTCAGGTTTACGAGTAGCCTGTATCATTGTGAAATTTGAAAGAGAGTGCAGCCTAGTAATTTTCGATGTAGTTTGTTTATTCGTCAGAGTTAATCCAAAGAAGTTATCTGTGGTAGTGACCGTTCGATGACCTCTGGCAAAAATACCAAGCAAAATTCAATTTAACATTCAACTTTGTGACACGTTCATGTTCAAATCGTTCAGAAAATATCCGTATGTCTCCGCAAAAGCTATGTATGATTTATGTAAACTGATTTTGAATATAACTACGGGTTTCTAGTCGACGTACACGCTTTCCCAAGAGACGTGCATAACCTTAATGGCCTTCAACGGTGCAGCATATTAGATGTCTTTGC
This sequence comes from Isotomurus maculatus, assembly GCA_034696585.1. Classification (NCBI taxonomy): domain Eukaryota; kingdom Metazoa; phylum Arthropoda; class Collembola; order Entomobryomorpha; family Isotomidae; genus Isotomurus; species Isotomurus maculatus. Next base: position 6,764 of record JAQGAC010000145.1, on the reverse strand, counting down.
ATATGTTTGCGAGCACAACTGAAACATAATAATGGTACCGTTCCCATTTGTGTGAAAAACAATTTGTTTATAATTATACAATATTCTGTTTTGTGTAGAATTGCTATTCATTATTAATTCAATTTCAAGACTCATGTAAGCTTAAACGAGTGTTGGTTGGTTTGGTTTCGAGAGAATACATGGAAGATAATTATTTTCAGCTATTTTCTATTATGTGTAGTAGAATGAACCTTTGTAAGTCGCCTTATGAAATAAAGTAATTGTATAGTATAACCATGACTTAAACATGTGCTTAGCATTCCTAACTTATAGGTTGCATCACTCATTTAAATATCAATTTCATTCCCTTTAGTTTCGGTTGAAGCCGAATTTTATGGTATACTGCTATGGTAAAGTAACCACTGTGCCCAGAACTACTACAAAACCGCTTTAAATTCATCACATTGCTTGGAAATTTAAATGACCATCTGCACTGATAAAATTATCTCCTACCAGCAATGAGCATTTGTATCTGCGACCTAGTACAAGGAATTTTAATTTGGAATGCTTAGGATGACTCATTTATTTCAACGCGTGTAAGCGATCCTTATATTTAAAGAATTACAGAGTTCGTTTTGAAATAATTGCATTATTGCCAAATATGGTGATTGATACTTGGCTAAGTCATGTAAACGGGATGTGGCTTATGGCCACACCAAAAGATAACTGGTGGAGATGAGTAGAGTTCCAATTCAGCTCACGTCTTCTAACTATCCTCAGGGCTAACCAGCCTCTTCATATTATATAAATGAAACACGATTTGCCAAAACCGTTGCCTTAATTCAGCGAGCCGAATACTGTATAACCACAAATACACCAAAGATCTCTTACTTGCCTGAAAAAATTCATAATTGATACATATCTGTCATGATTATTACAGACTATCGAACTTGCAACTTCCAACAGGTCATTATTGTACGATTTTAAATTTAAATGTTACTGCAATTTAAAGACCAACATAGGAAATTTTCTAATTGCAGACCTGTTTCCAAAGATTCAAACAAGTTTCCATTGAAGCAATTAAGAGTATTGGTTTTTTGTTTGGTTCTCACAAATTTAGCATTTCCATATTGCGTTGTTCGTCCTACACTTGAGTTGCGCTAGTAAGATTTTTTTCCCATTGAGACTTCCTAATTACATACAATCCACCAAGTTACCAAAGTACATACTTCTATATCCACATTATAGTAACCGTAGTTCCTGCCGAATTAGCCGTAATAATCTAAAGTAAAATCGGAAAATGTGATGTGAATGTTCCAAACAACTGCAGTTGCTCAAGAGGTTCCACTTGGTAAATCCTGTTCCCTAATACAGGCCAACAAGGTTTTTGCTAAAGCCGAAGGTTCATAAACTTCCAAAATTTCCTATTTCCATGGCGCAATGAAATAATCATAGCATTCCAGAAGCTATATTCCGTAATGACGTCCCAGTTCTGTACGAAGCCTGAATATATCACAGTGCCCCTGGAACATGCATAGTCAGCTTTTATGAATTTGTACGACAATGACAGAAATATGTGAATTGTAATGTTAAATATTCATTTTGTGACCTCTTAGCCCCAAAGATCCATTTGAAAGTCAACAAAGAGGAAGTTCCTAAACAATTCTTTATCAGAAAACAAAGCGATGCAAGCTCGATACCCTCAAGCAGGCCGACGGTGTATAGATGCAAATAATTTCGACCTCGTATTTCGACCTTACTCGATATTCACCCCAATCTCAATGCCCAGCATGTTCGTTAGCTGTGGTTAAGCAAAGCCGAGGCTGGCTGTCCATTATATTTCTCCAAACCTCACTTCTGTCAAACATACTAGCAAAAATAGCAATCTGTGAAATTCGGATGTGCATATTCCTCTGAAAGCTACTTGAAGTATGGCTCCTTTTATTCAAATTTATTATAATATTCAGAACAGAAAGTTCGATTCCGAACTGGTCAATTATCGACTAATTTGGGACATTCTTCACATGCATATGCTATAAGCTCTTTGTTGTAATTTTAAAAACTGCAACATGTAAATGTAGATTACGCACTTGTTATCAGCTGCAAAATATTTCAGCAGAGTTTGGGACAGGAGGAGGAGATTTAGGAGCCAAACTGAGAGAGAGATGACAGCAATAGAGAAACGTTATCTTTCACACGACAAGGTCTGCAACATTCACAGAATATGCGACTTTAATAAGACGGTTCCTTTGGCTTTGTGACATCCTTGATTAACTTTCGTATCTGTGACGAGACCTCGAAATCAGTTCAAGATTGCTTCAGGTATTGTATTATCTTGTTAATATTTACAACTTTTAACCATAATTTATGTTCCCAATTACTGCTATGTAGCCCTAAGGATACATGTATTAGGCTACAGCGTTTTATTCTGAGAAATAAGCCCATGAGACAATCCACAATTTCATACTAAAACTGATACTTCTGCAATAAATAGGACGCTAGGTCACAAAGCTGTATACCACTTAGAGAATTGAGCAGGTTACTTTAATCAAGTGAAGCTCCCATTTCAAATTTGATTATTGGTGCAAAGATACTTGTCGTGAAAATACCTGTCGTGTTAGTTAATTGAGTTCTTGTTTTGGAAATACAACATTGCCCCGATTACTAAATTTAAACTCAAGCATTACGCAAAAATACGTCATTTTCTACAAAATGTGAACACGTAACTCTTCTGCTGCAGCGAAATTCCCAACATTTGGCAAAGATGATTAGCTTAGTGCATAATTAATCAGTTTAAGCAGATCATTTCGCTCTCCCTCAGCCTGGGATCTTCTAATAACAGGAAGATACCATAAAATTTAATTCCCAAGTAGCAGCTGCAAAATAACTTTATCTATGGGCATTCTTTGGTAACTTATTTTTGAGCTTGCACAGGTTCATTCAATTTTTATTTTTCCTACGTAAAATAATTTGAAGATTTGAAACGAAGTTCGGAATCTTGTGTGGACAGCATGCACAGGAATTCAGACAAAGACACTTTACCAAGGTAGTTACAGGTGTGTCTTAAACTCGGGGCAATGAAGAGAAAAGTCAGGTTCAATCTCTACAATTCTATTCTTATCAAGACACCAACCCACATGTACGCAAATATATTTCCTGCTTCTACGGTACGTTCATAATTGACATAGCTCCTTAATTTAACTATTTGAATTATTGCTTTGTTAAAGAAGCCAGAAAATATTGTAAGTGCAATGCTAACGAATGCATTCAGGTCTTCAGAAACAACATCATACCCTTACCCGGAAAAAAATACAATGGTTGTATTCCAGAGCAGATGAAATTTTTGGTGCAAGGTCAAGCTTTCGACATTAACAATCACTCACCATTTATCCTAATACAAATGGTAGTTTAGGTTTTTGTACCTCTCTCATATTTGTTTTAATAGGGTATTATAGTATTCACTTTTACAATCATTCTTAATAACGCTCAGGAAGTGAAAAAAGATACATCCTATGTTACTTGGAATTACGTGGATTACTTCACCCAGAAGAAGAGGTCCATAATCTGTAATACAATTTTTTGTTAAGAATCCCAATGTTCTCTTAGATCTTGTAGCCATTTTTGAATCTTATGATCACCAATATTCAACGAATGAATTGATAAGGCCTATGTGTAAACTAAAATAATTCTTTTGAGCTATAGCTTTAAAAAGGCAGACTAAAGGTTTGTTTCTATTCCAGTGTGGTTGCATCGAAGGATTCAATTAGATTTTCCAATTTCAACTTTCAATTTTTTATGTTGCGGAGATTATTCCCATATAAAGATTGAAATTCAAGCTTTGAAGGCCACCCTCGACTCTAGTCGGTTGTAGCATGTCTCGGGCTTTGAAAAGGAAACGGAAGAACGTAAGCATATTAATACGTTAGTAATTCACTCGAATAAAAAAAGCTACATGGATATTTATGATTTCCAGGCGAACACACAGTTAATGCCTGAGGAAGGATTAACCGCCTGTGACTTCGTTCGGAATTATGTACGTTTATTTTTTTCGCAGTTTAAACGATTTATATACTTTCAAGGGGATCCACTCAAAGGGGACGCAGATGAGGCTTCATTAAATGTGAAAGAGGATGTGCCCATTGCAAAGGTTTTTTTATCTGCTCAAAAAGATTTCATTGACTAATAGGAGGAACATCTTGGTGAAACAAGAGCTGGGAATTTGTCTTCAAGTGCAGAAGGTAGGACTGCAACAAACAGCAAAAACAGAGGAGAGCAGGAAAGCCCCGTAAGCACTCAATATATTTTTACTTTCTCAATGCATTCAAGAATTACATAAATGAAATCGATTTCAATATTTAAATTATGCATTCTTTTTAATTTTATTTTGCCTTTGCTGCTAAAAATAGGAAAAGCGTGCAAAAATGTCCTTTCTAGAGAGACCTAAAGCAAAAGGGGTGAGAAATCGAATCTGTTATGAATAGGAGAATGACACAAGGGCAGACAAAATAGAACTTGAGATGACGATGTCTTTGCAGGCAAGCCTAGAACCAAACACCGAACACAAGGCTATGACTAAATTGCCACTGTATTTGGATTCGAGCATGCCAGGTTTACACAACTATTTAAATAGTTTCTTTGTTATAAAGTACTCTGCTGCAAATGAACACAATAGTAAATAGCTAAGCCAAACAACAGCTTAGCTTTTGAATGAACTTGCTTTAGTAGGTTCCAAACAAGCTCCCAATATCGAGACCCTAATCTGACACGCCAAGTATTGCATAAAGTTGAAGGGATCGAAGTCTTGATGTTATTGTTCTGAATATTCCTACAAGGGGTCGAATGCGAAAATTTTAATCACGATTATACATAGTTTGCGAAAGATCTTGCCCACATGAAGTGTCAGTTACATAAATTTGAAAATTAAATGAATTATAGTTGTAGTTCTCTTTCCCTTTGGTATCCTTCTAAAAATGGTTCTTTTCCTCGCTGAAATTTTCAAAACTGCAAAGTAAATTCCGATGGAATTCAAAGATCAAGTAGCCCAACCAGCTTCACCTCTGCTCCTGTGTTTGCTAGAATTCGATTCTCTCACCGTATGATTGCGGAAGATGAACTGTTTATTTTGAATTCCTAATGGTAGATTTAATAATTTACAAACCGGCAATTTCAGGTGGAAACCTCTCGGCGGAATGGTCATCAGATGCCAATACCATGTTCGATCGAAATTTCAAACAGTCTAGTTGGAGTAACGCAGCAGCAAAAAGCAACACTCTGTCAGAACCACAATTGGATATTTTGGGATCTAAAGTTTCGTCGTTTAAACATGTGGATGTTACTGAAGATGATAGCGACAACTTAAGCGAGTTACTGAATAAGTTATATTTTTGATTATCTTGACAAATTTCATGCACACTTTTTTTCGTAAACAATTTGTTCAGTTATTAACACGCAGGTATCGCAAAAGAAGGCACAGAATTAGCTGCTATTGACGTTCTTTTAGTACTGTAGCAATGAGAATCCTTATGAGTGTAACAGAGTAAATGATGTTTGCAATTTTAGATCACTATTGAATTTTACACAAAAATACTAGCCACTTTTGTAATGTACGTTATTGTTTACTCAAAGTTGAAGAATTAAGTACAAAATGGATGGTTGATTGTGTTGGTAAACGTGATAAAACGCTCACAGTATCTTGTAAGCCGCATAGCGTTTTCATTTATTACCCATTTTTTGACATGGATGACCTGTAAGCCTTATTGCGTTAGTTTAAAACTGGATTTGACATTGTATTACTTTTTTTTCTTTAAGTTTAAGCAAGTTTTACGTGATCTTGCTAATAAAGTGTTTCATCGTGCAGAAGAAATATTCGAGCAGTATGCATTACCGTGTACTTTATACCTAATTTAAGAGACACAAGCTATTGGCGTACGTATAAAGCGGGTTATTTTCCATCAGTTTGCGCAGGCATTAAGGTTCTATTGGATGACATGATTGCTTCCACCCTGCCCAATTGACTCTCCTACTCTCCATAAATAGTAATTCTAAGACATCAAACTGCTACGTCTCCGTCTTTAAACACAAATTGAAATTTTGTATGTAGTCTTCATGCACGAAACGAAGTATGTAGTCTTCATGCACATATATTCAAGATTTAAAAAACCAATCTATTGACTCTGTCTGACTTCTGCATCAAGTCCTACAGCTTTTAGAATAGTGTCCGGAATATCCTTGACCACGTTTGGTAATACTAAGGAGGTGCTCTAACTAGAGGGAACATTATTGTTTCTAACCGGTTTCACAAGTACCTTGTAAAAGTGTACTTGGTCAAAGTGTCATCAAAAGTATCTGGAAATCCTTGGTCCTCTTGGCTTGTCATTAACCTTCAAAAACCAAAATATGAATCAAATTTTGTATAAAGTAAAAGTTGTGTCTTTACTGAAGTAATTAGACTTTCTGTAATATGGACCCAGATATTTTTTTACTCGGAATGTATGGAACAGTACAATCCTCTCTCCAAAACCCTGTCAAAAAATCATCATGGCAAACAAAAATCTTAATAAATCTGTGACGCTGAGACAAAATAGAAATAAAATCTTTTTCGGGGTTATGAACTTGTAATTACTTCATTCCCATAATTGTTTTAACCAGAAGTCAAATCTGATTATAATATTTTCCTTACTGTTCTCGTGAACTACGAAGTTTGTGTTGTTTTTGATGGAGAAGGCAAGCTAGTTTAACACATATAAAACCATATTCAGATTCAAAACCTACTTTTCAGGAACTTA